>CM033470.1:338071530-338264501 GCA_019447015.1 Hymenochirus boettgeri
TATGTATAGTATAGTATAGTATTTGAGGTTGAATAAAGACATAAGTCGATCCAGTCCAAACTACTCAGCAATACCCACATTTCCTGCTAAATTGTTGATCTGGAGGAAAGCAAAAAAACAAACAAACAAGTACCCCATGATCAACGCCAACTTTATGTAACATGCAACATGCATAATTTAGATATTTTTAATTCAGAGGGAGGACCTGTCAATTAGTAAGTGATTGACAGGTATAGTCACACCCTCCCACTGGTGTGGATTACCCTGACCACGCCCTCCCTATGAAGTAAATTACCATATCCCTCCCTCTAAATATTCTAATTTGTCTCTGCTACTACCACAATTACAATTATTACAAAAGTCAATAAATCTTTCTGTTATTCCCAGGGAACACTGAATGGAAATGCTAGATGCCCAGTAATCAAAGAATGTTTTCCTCCCTTTTTTCCCTCACACACATGTAAAAGATTAATGAAATTAGCAGGGCTGCATTTCTTACAAGCTGATTGTATGCAAACTGGGATCATTTTGACTCACCTTTTGCTACTGTACATGTGTTTCCTCTTATTAACCTGGCTGGGGCAAATTATTCAAGTGGTTTCAAAATACAACACCTACCATTCACTGACTGCCCTCTTGTGTTGAGTGCTTATGGGGAAATGGTGGGAATAGTAGTTCTTTTATATCTGTAGTCATGTTACTCAAATCTGCTAATAGACATTTGATCAGTAGCTATTTAATCATCTACTGGGTACCTGAAAGATAGCAGAGATTGGAATAAGATACTGGAGCTGGATGCAGAAACAGACACTACAGTAGATCCTGGAATGGTATACTGGATGCAAGTGCTGGATACTGGAATCCAATACTTGATACTGGTGACGCATACTGAAATGGAATACTGAACACTGGTGCTGGATACTGAAATGGAATACTGGACACTGGTGCTGGATACTGAAAAGGAATACTGGACACTGGTGCTGGATACTGGAATGGAATACTGGACACTGGTGCTGGATACTGAAAAGGAATTCCAGTATGCCTTCCTATCCCAGCACAGGTCAATTATTTCCCGTATCCAGCCCATGTCCAGTATTCCTCCAGTATCCAGCACCAGTGTCCATTCTTCCCGTCTAGTATCCAGCACCAGTGTCCAGCATTCCATTCCAGTATCCAGCACCATTGTCCCGATTCCATTCTATATCCAGCACCATTGTCCATTATTTTCCCATTCTATTATCCGCACCATGTCCAGTATTCCTTTTTCATATCAGCACCGTGTCCAGTATTCCATTCCAGTATCCCCAGCACCAGTGTCCAGCATTCCATTCCCTATCGCCAGCACCAGTGTCAAGTATTCCTTTCATTATCCAGCACCAGTGTCCCAATATTCCATTCTGGTTATCCAGCACCAGTGTCCAGTATGTCCATTCTATTATCTCGCACCATGTCCCAGTCATTCCAAATTCTATATCCAGCACCAGTGTCCAGTGATTCCACCATTCTAAGTATCCAGCCCCAGTGTCAATGTATTCCTTTTTACAGTAATCCAGCACCAGTTCCCGTATTCCTTTTCCAGTTCCAGCCCCAGTGTCCAGTATTCCATTTCCATTGTCAGCACCAGTGTCCAGTAATTCCTTTTCAGTATCAGCACCATGTCCAGCTTCCATTCTCCAGTATCCAGCACCAGTGTCAAGTATTCCTTTTCAGTATCCATCACCAGTGGGTCCAGTATTCCCATTCCAGTCCGCCGACAGTGGGTCCAGTATTCCAGTATCCAGCACCATGTCCCAGTATTCCCATTCCATATCCAGCACCAGTGTCAAGTATTCCTTTTCAGTATCCCGCACCAGTGTCCAGTCTCCATTCCAGTATCCAGCCACCAGTTTCCCGTCATTCCATTCTATTATCCCGCAACCAGTGTTCACGTATCCTTTTCAGTATCCGCACCAGTGGTCCAGCATTCCATTCATTAATCCCGCACCAGTGTCAAGTATTCCTTTTCAAGTACCATCACCCGTGTCCAGTATTCCATGCAGTCATCCAGCACCAGTGTCCATATTCCATTCTTATATCCCTCACCAGTGTCAGCATTCCTTCCATATCCAGCACAGTGTTCCAGTATCCATTCTAGTATCCACACCAGTTCCAGTTATTCCACTCTGTACGCAGCACACCATGTCCAATTATCCATGCTGGTATCCAGCACCAGTTGTCCCTATTCCCATTCTAGGATCCAGCCCAGTGTCCATTATTCCTTCTAGTATCCAGCACCAATGTCCAGTATTCCATTCTAGTATCCAGCACATGTCAAGTTTCCTTTTCAGTATCCAGCACAGTGTCCCATATTATTTCCTTTTCATTATCCGCACCAGTGTCCATATTCCCATTCCATAATCCAGCACCAGTGTCCCGTATTCCATTCCAGTATCCAGCACAGTGTCCAGTATTCCCTTTCAGTATCCAGCAACACATGTCCAGTCTTCCATTCCAGTATCCAGCACCAGTGTCCAGTATTCCATTCCGTGTCCAGCAACCAATTGTCAAGTAATCCTTTTCAGTCATCCAGCACCAGTGTCCATCATTCCTTCTCTACCAGCACAATTGTCCAGTCTTCCATCTCAGTATCCACACCGTGTCCAGTAATTCCCTTTTTCAGTATCCAGCACCAGTGGCCAGGATTCCATTTCCAGTATCCAACACCAGTGTCAAGTATTCCTTTTCGTATCCGCAAACCAGTGTCCAAGTACTTCCTTTTCAGTATCCAGCACCATTGTCCAGTATTCCATTCCAGTATCCAACACCAGAGTGTCCAGTATTCCTTTTCAATATCCCGCCCCAGTGTCCAGTATTCCAATTCTAGTATCCCGCACAGTGTCCTATTCCTTTTCAGTATCCACACCAGTGTCCACATTCCTTCCCGTATCCCGCACTAGTTGTCCAGTATTGCTTTTCATTATCCACCCCAGGGTCCAGTATTCCATTCACAGTACCTCACCCAGTGTCAGTATCCCTCCATACCAGCACATGGTCATCTATTCATTCCGTATCCAGCACCAGCGTCCAGTATTCATTCCATTATCCAGCACCAGTGTCCGTATTCCTTTTCAGTACTAGCACCACCAGTGTCCCAGTATTCCATTCTCAGTCTCCGCACCAGTGTCCAGCTTCCCTTCCAGTACCAGCACCAGTGTCACGTATTCCTTTTCGTATCCGCACCAGTGGCCATATTCCATTCTGGTATCCAGCAACCAGTGTCCAGTAGTCCCTTCTAGTATCCAGCACCAGTTGTCCAGTATTCCATTCTTATCCATTGCACGCAGTGTCCTTATTCATTCTAGTATCCAGCACCAGTTTTCAAGTATTCCTTTTCAGATCCAGCACCAGTGTCCAGTATTCCTTTTCATATCCAGCACCCGTGCAGTATTCATTCCACTGTCCTAGCACCAGTGGGTCCGTATTCCTTTCAGTATCCAGCACCCTTGTCCAGCATTCCATTCCAGTATCCAGCCACCAGTGTCAAGTATTCCTTTTCAGTATCCAGCACCATTGTCCATTTATTTCCATTTCCAGGTATCCAGCAACAGTGTCAAGTATCCAGTATCCACACACCAGTGTCAGTATTTCCATTCCATTAATCCACACCATGTCAGTATCCTTCTAGTATCCACAACTTGTCCAGCATTCCCATTTCCAGTTCCAGCACCCAGTGTCCAGTATTCCATTCTAGGATCCAGCACCAGTGTCCATTATTCCATCTAGTATCCAGCACCACGTTCAGCCTTCCATTCTAGTATCCAGCACCATGTCTAGGAATTCCTTCCGTTATCCGCACCGAGTGTCCAGTATTATCTATTCCCGTATCCAACACCATGGTGTCTAGTATTCCATTCCATTATCCATCACCAGTGCCAGTATTCTATTTCCAGTATCCAGCAACCATTGTGCAGTATTTGCCGTTCCAGTATCAAATATTCCTCTTCAAGTATCCCCACACCAGTGTCCAGTTCTATTCCACTATCCAGCACCAGTGTCCAGTACTCCATTCCAGTATCCCGCACCAGTGTCCAAGTATTCCTTCCAGTAGCCAGCACCAGTGTCCGTATTCCTTCCAGTGTTCAGACCAGTGGTCCAGTATTCCTTTTCAGTATCCAGCACCAGTGTCCAGCCTTCCATCCAGTATCACACCAGGTCAAGTATTCCTTTCATCAGTACCAGCACCAGTGTCCAGTATCCATTCTGGTATCCAGCACCAGTGTCCAATATTTCCATTTCTATATCCAGCACCAGTGTCCAAGTATGTCCGTGTCTGGTTAGTTATTCCATCACCAGTGTCAAGTATTCCTTTTCAGTATCCAGCACCAGTGTCCCCAGGTTAATTCCATTCTAGTATCCCGCACCAGTGGCAAGTATTCCTTTTTCAGATCCCGCACCAGTGTCCAATATTCCTTTTCAGTAATCCAGCAACCAGTGTCCCAGTATTCCATTCGTGTGTATCCAGCACCATGTCCAGTATTCATTCTAGTATCAGCACCAGTGTCCATATTCCATTCTAGTATCCAGCACCAGGTCCAGTATTCCATTCTAGTATCCCGCCCCAGGTCCAGTATTCCCATTGGCTAGTAATCCAGCACCAGTGTCAGTAGTCTCTTGTTCAAGTATCCACAACCAGTGTCCAGTTTCCATCTAGTACCAGCACTCAGTGTCAAGTATTCCTTTTCAGTATCCACACCAGTGTCCATATTCATTTTCAGTAGCCTCCAGCACCCAGTGTCCAGTATTCATCCAGTATCCCCAGCACCAGTTGTCCAGTATTCCCATTCCAGTTATACGCAACCAGTTGTCTCATTATTCATTCCCAGTATCCAGCCCAGCCCATTGTCCCGTATTTCTATGTATAGTATAGTATAGTATTTGAGGTTGAATAAAGACATAAGTCCATTCAGTCCAAACTACTCAGCAATACCCACATTTCCTGCTAAATTGTGGAGGAAAGCAAAAAAAACAAACAAACAAGTACCCCATGATCAACGCCAACTTTATGTAACATGCAACATGCATAATTTAGATATTTTTAATTCAGAGGGAGGACCTTCAATTAGTAAGTGATTGACAGGTATAGTCACACCCTCCCACTGGTGTGGATTACCCTGACCACGCCCTCCCTATGAAGTAAATTACCTACCTACCTACCATTCACTGACTGCCCTCTTGTGTTGAGTGCTTATGGGGAAATGGTGGGAATAGTAGTTCTTTTATATCTGTAGTCATGTTACTCAAATCTGTTAATAGACATTTGATCAGTAGCTATTTAATCATCTACTGGGTACCTGAAAGATAGCAGAGATTGGAATAAGATACTGGAGCTGGATGCAGAAACAGATACTACAGTAGATCCTGGAATGGTATACTGGATGCTAGTGCTGGATACTGGAATCCAATACTTGATACTGGTGATGCATACTGAAATGGGATGCTGCATACTGGTGCTGGATAGTGGAATGGAACTGGACACTGGTGCTGGATACTGAAAAGGAATATTGGACACTAGTACAGGATACTGGAATGGAATACTGGACACTGGTGCTGGAAAGTGGAATGGAACTGGACACTGGTGCTGGATACTGAAAAGGAATATTGGACACTAGTACTGGATACTGGAATGGAATACTGGACACTGGTGCTGGATAGTGGAATGGAACTGGACACTGGTGCTGGATACTGAAGAGGAATATTGGATACTGGAATGGAATACTGGACACTGGTGCTGGATACTGGGATGAAATACTGGACACTAGTGCTAGGCACTGAAAAGGAATACTGGACACTGGTGCTGGATAGTGGAATGGAACTGGACACTGGTGCTGGATACTGAAAAGGAATATTGGATACTGGAATGGAATACTGGACACTGGTGCTGGATACTGAAAAGGAATATTGGATACTAGAATGGAATACAGGACACTGGTGCTGGATACTAGAATGGAATACTGGACACTAGTACTGGATACTGGAATGGAATACTGGACACTGGTGCTGGATAGTGGAATGGAACTGGACACTGGTGCTGGATACTGAAGAGGAATATTGGATACTGGAATGGAATACTGGACACTGGTGCTGGATACTGGGATGAAATACTGGACACTAGTGCTAGGCACTGAAAAGGAATACTGGACACTGGTGCTGGATAGTGGAATGGAACTGGACACTGGTGCTGGATACTGAAAAGGAATATTGGACACTAGTACTGGATACTGGAATGGAATACTGGACACTGGTGCTGGATACTGGAATGGAATGCTGGGCACTGGTGCTGGACACTGAAAAGGAATACTGGACTCTGGTGCTGGATACTGGAATGGAATGCTCAACACTGGTGCTGGATACTGGAATGGAATGCTGAACACTGGTGTTGGATACTGGAATAGAATACTGGACACTGGTGCTGGATACTGGAATAGAATACTGGACACTGGTGCTGGATACTGGAATGGAATACTAGACACTGGTGCTGGATACTGGAATGGAAGTGCTGGAAACTGGTGCTGGATACTGGAATACTGACATGGTGTGCTGGATATGGATGGAATACTGGACAATTGGTGCTGTAAACTGAAAGGATATAACACTGGTGCTGGATAATAAGGAAACTTACACTGGTGCGGATACTGAATGGAATACTGGACACGGGTGTAAGGATACTGAATGGAAATACTGGACACTGGTGCTGGAGATACTGATGAAAAGGAATACTGGGACACTGAGTTGCTGGATACTGGAATGGAAATACTGGACAATGGTGCTGGATACTGGAATGGAATACTGGGACACTGGTGCTGGATACTGGAATTGGATATGGACACTGGTGCTGGATACTGAAAAGGAATAATGGACACTGGTGCTGGACACTGGAATGGAAATGGACATGGTGCTGGATACTGAGAATGGAATACTGGACACGGTGCTGGAACTAGAGAAACTGCACTGGTGGTGGAACTGGAATGGAATACGGACATGGTGCTGGATACTGAAAGGAATTAATGGACACTGGTGCGGATACTGGAACGGAATACTGGACACGGTTGCTGGATACTGAAAGGGAATACTGGGCACGGTGCTGGATACTAGAAGGAATACTGGACACTGGTGCTGGATACTAGAATGGAATACTGGAACTGGTGCTGGATCACTGGAATAGAATACGGGACACTGGTGCTGGATACTGGAAGGAAGTACTGTGACACTGGTGCTGGATACATAGAATGGAATATGGACAATGGGGGATCTGGAGGGACTGAAAAGGAATACTGACACTGGTGCTGGACACTGGAATGGAATCTGGACATGGTGCTGGATACTGGGAAATATGGACACTGTGGGAGATTACTGGAATGGAATACTGGACACTGGTGCTGGAGACTGAAAAGGAATATGGACAATGGTGCGGATACTAGAATGGAATACTGGACACTGGTGACTGGATACTAGATGGGAAGACTGGACACTGGTGCTGGACACTGGAATGGAATACTGGACACTGGTGCTGGATACTGAAAGGGAATACTGGACTATACTTAAAGGATATCTCCACTGCTAAAATCACTTTTTTCAATTCAGTTTTATTGAAGAACGGGAGGTAAAGTAGCTGTGTCTTACCTCCCATTCTTCAATGGTGGAGATACCCTTTAAGCTGTGAACTGAAACATGCTTTAAAAGCAGGCAGGTTTGTGGTGCAAAGAGACAGAAGTTAAGGATTACGAACAGGCAATCCTTACGAAAGGAAAACCTATTTTAAAATTTTCATGCAGTTTGGCAACTGGACATTGTGACGTTATGGCTTTGACGCCACCATCACTCAGCAAAATAGTATAGAGTCGCACTCCAAAGTGAAATGGTGGGTTTATTCTAAACCAATCATCAACAGCATCAATGAATGTGAATCAACAGCATCAATGTTGTTGATGATTGGTTTTGAATAAACCCACTATTTCACTTTTGAAGTGGGGAAACTGGACGTCTGCACCCACCAGGCTAGTGTTGTTGTTTGCTTCCTTGGTCACCCCTACCGGAAAGGTGCAGGAGCGGAGCAGGTAAGTTCCTTAGAGCGACTCTCCTATTTGAAACAGTGGAAAAAGTACTTAGAAACTTACGATTGACTAAAAACATTCTGCCTCATTTCCCACTGGGCAATGCACTAAAATAAAGTATTCAACTGATTGAATAGGTTAGGGCGTTTAAGGCGTCATTGAGACGACTGCGTAGGTATTGCAAAAGACACCCACACAGCTGGAGCAATGTATTTATTCCCAGGGTTTGGAGTAAAATGACCTTACCACCAGCCAATGGCTGGCGTTAAAGTCCCGCAGGGGTTAAATCCCCCCCTTTTTTTTTAAATACCCGGAAGCCATATTTACCCCGGAGCTATTGTGTCTCTAGATGAATGAGGCCGAATGTGTCTTATTAATTGCTTACAAAACCCCTATGAGTAATGTGATATCAGAACATCATATAATTTATCATAGGAAATAATCCAAAGCAAAAAGACATTCAGGAACTCATTAACGAGAATGTCTGGAGCCAATTTTTCCCACTGCGTTTTTGTTTGGTGGAATCCAGTAATAAAATACCACAATCCCTCTTTTTAGTGCTATTCTGTGGATTTACCAGCTGTTGTGTGGTTCTAGGTAAAGTGATTCCCCCTTCCGTGACTATTATCAGGGCCCGATTAACCATAGGGCCCCCACCAATGGATTTTTTTATTTTACATTTAATTTTTTTTTTTTCAGAATACCCAGTCTCCCACAGACCCATTTGCTCCCCTTCTCCAGTTCATCAGCCACTGTTAGGTCAGCCCTCCAGTTCGCCAGACACTGTTAGGTCAGCCCTCCAGTTCAGCAGACACTGTTAGGCCAGGTGGATGGTGAACTGAAGGGCTGACCTAACAGTGTCTGCTGAACTTGAGGGCTGACCTAACAGTATCCAGCAAGTGTTAAGTTAGCATTCCACCCTTTTTTGCAGCGGCACGCTTTGTATGCCACATGAAGATATAGTGGGCAGCTTTTAAAAGTTTAGTTCAGGTGCCAAAAGGTCCAGAAGTGCCACTTGAGGGAGGTTAGACTGGCCTAACAGTTGGGGCCCCTCACAAAATATTTTGCCCGGGGCCCCCACCAATTTAAATCCAAGCCCTGACTATTATGGTGAATAGCTGTGAGGGTGTGTGAATGTTATTGTTATACATGCCTAGCCACCCCAATCAAGGGGTTAAGGTAACGCAAATCAATCAGGAATCAGTTAGCGTCACTTTAATATTTTGGTGGTGCTGCAGCTCTGGTTAAATTAACCTGATAGAGCTACATACCCAAATAAAGCCTCACCTTTCCTGGACAAAGCTGTGTATAATAAATTCCATTATTAAACACATTTAAATTACCTTATATATATATATATATACTTCTGTCAAATAAAGCGCACTCCAGAGGACTTTCACTAAAATATAGATTTTATTATAAATAAATATATACATTTTTATTATTACATGTTAAAAAACGCTGCAACGTGTTTCAACTATCTTGTGGCCATCGTCAGGCATCATATATATATTTATTTATATATATAAAAAACAAAAAAAGGTTAGCACACCATTTCAAATATAACAAGGGTCCGGGTGCAAATTCCAAAGGAAAATAACACGAAAAATAAGGAGCGGCTCTAACAATGAACTCAAGTCTTGGAGCCCCTTCTGTTTCAAAAATTGCCTTTCTACTCATTGCACTACCATTACATGTGAGAATAAATCTGAGAAAAACCTCTCTGAATGTTATCGTGATTTCTCTGATGTGTTCTGTAAAAAGCGAGCTGAGAAGCTACCACTGCACCGTTCCTACGATTGCCCCATCGATCTTCTTTCTTGTACTATGCCTCCTCGGGGACGCACATACCCACTATCTCCCTCAGAAACTCAGAAAAAAGAGTACATTACTGAACATTTGTCTAGGGGTTTCATACAACCTTCCACTTCCCCTGCTGGAACTGGGTTCTTTTTTGTTGAAAAAAAAGACGGAGGTTTACGACTACCGTGGTTTAAATAAAATCACAGTAAAAAATCGGTATCCTCTTCCTCTCATCTCTGAACTGTTTGACCAGATAAAAGGGGCAAAGATATTTACCAAACTGGATCTTCGTGGGGCATACAATCTAATCCGTATACGCAAAGGTGACGAGTGGAAAACAGCCTTTAACACTAGGGACGGTCACTACGAATATCTTGTAATGCCCTTTGGCCTTTGTAATGCTCCAGCTGTGTTCCAAGAGTTTGTGAATGACATTTTCCGGGATATGTTGGGGATATCTGTAGTCGTATATCTCGATGACATTTTAATCTTTTCTCAAGATCTGCCCTCACACCGCCTCCACGTTAAACAGGTGTTACTACGTCTGAGAGAGAATAGCCTATATGCCAAACTGGAAAAGTGTCTTTTTGAGTGTTCGCAAGTACCCTCTCTGGGCTACATCGTATCTGCGCAAGGTTTCCAGATGGATCCTGTGAAAGTTCCGGCCATCCAAGATTGGTTTCTTCCTATGGAAACCAAAGCTATTCAAAGGTTCATTGGTTTTGCCAATTATTACAGACAATTCATTCAAGGGTTCTCTTCTATAATTTCTCCGATAATAGCCCTCATCAGTAAAGGTGGTAGGCCTCATTCATGGACCCTTGCAGCACTTAAAGCCTTCAAACGACTCAAGGAAGCCTTTGCTGATGCACCAGTTCTAGTACATCCAGATCCTAGTCTTCCCTTCTACATCGATGTTGATGCCTCGGACTTGGGTGCAGGAGCCATCCTTTCCCAAAGACAAGGCACTAAAAGGAAACTCCATCCCTGTGCTTATTTTTTCTAAGAGTTTTACCAACGAGCGGAACTATGATGTCGGGAATAGGGAACTTCTTGCCATCAAGCTGGCCTTCGAGGAGTGGCGTCATCTATTGGAAGGTACCTCTGTACCTATCACCATCCTTACCGACCATAAGAACCTCGAATACATCCAGAATATTAAAAGGTTAAATCCCCGTCAAGCACGGTGGTCCTTATTCTTTTCCCGATTCAACTTTATTATCACTTACCAACCTGGTTCCAAAAACAAAAAAGGTGATGCCCTTTCCAGATCATTTGTTGCTTCCGACTGTATTTATCAAGATAAGGGCTCCATTATCCCAACCACTAAAATCTTGGCCTCTCAGAACTGTTTGTATGATATATATGAAATTTAAAAAAAAACTATTTACAAAAAATACACAAACAAAGAAAAAAGGGGGTTACTGGTGTGCCCCTCCTCTCCATCTTGTCAGGCGGGTGCAGGAGTCCAGCGGCGTCCAGGGCGCCGCACCAGGTTGCCGCAGTCTCCCATGCCGCAGCTCTTATTTCTGGTGGGGAAGATATTGAGAGAATGATAAATGTTCGATCACATTCCTACGCAACCATGCTGTAGATGCCATTTTTGGCACCTGATACTTACTTACAAACATCCATGGTACTGCAATGCTAATAGTGGCGTATGTGAGAAAAAGGAAGCGCATAGAAGATATCATTCTTTCTAAAATTCGTAGTCTTTATATTATGCATACCTAGTTATGGTAACAGTGAGTTTCTCTTAATTGGCTGTTGATGGTTACACCATGCTACAGATCTCTCACTGAGCAACTGAATCAACCCAGGCAGCGGTCCAAGGCAAGACCATAAACGTCTCTATTAGGGGTCCTGCAAACAGAAGTCATTATTTCCGTTGCCTTTATTTATACAAAACCACCATGCTGATTGCTGAATGGTCAGATTAAGGTATTGGGATGGATAATCCTGCTCTTTTTTCCTTAAATATATTATTAATTAGCACTGAACTCTTCCATTTTCTTAAAGCTATATTATCTTCATCATGGGGATCACTGAAAACAAGCAGAGGTAATGCTGGCTTAAAACATACGTTCTTGCTAAATTGTATCCCCTAACATTCTTGTTTTTGTATCACACTAGACCTGTGCTACATCATAATTTTTTGGGAAGTGTGGCAGTCCCCCATAAAGCATTGGTCAAACCCACATAGCCCAATGTTGCATCATGTAGCGTTGATTTTAGCACGGGGGAAAATACAGAGATTATATCCTTGTATATTAACATTCATTAAACGTGTAGATATGATTTACTTACGATTCTCAGCAGGCCCCCCCCCCGCCAGAATTATGACTGGAAGGCAGGATGTGCTGGAGGGGCTTGAGGGGTGGCGGGCCTGGAGGGGCTGGAGAGGGTGGAGGGGGTGAGGAGAGGGTGGAGGGCCTGTAAGAGGCTGGTCCTGCGTCTAGAAAAAGAAAAAATGCTTTTCTTTCAACATCAACCGTCCAATCCATTAGTAACAGATTAAAGAGACATTTCCTAAAACGGCTATGGATTGGACATTTCTTCTTTGATAATTTTGACGTTTTTACCGAATTTCGTGACTTTAAGCTTAAACCTGAGGACAAGATGACAGCCCACAATGGGGAGTTTGTGGAAATAATGGGAATGAAAATGAGAAGCGCTGTCTTTCTCACGCCAAAATTAATAGATTTGTTTCCTTTTTTATTGTCGAAATTTTTACAGTGAAATAACTACATTCAATTAATTAGCAATGAATTTACTACTTATTTGCTTACAATCAAGGTCAATAAAAGATTAAAAAATTGCTTATGATTCACTTAGTGTCTGGCTGGGTCCCCCCCCCCGTTCCTGCCTCTCTTTTGGGGCGGTGGACTGCCCGCTGGGGGCGATTTGGTAAAGCCCGGAGGGGCAAAGGGACTGCCCGAGGGTGCAATGGCTGCCCGTACCCTGAAGGGCTAATTGTTGGTAAGTGCTAAAATAAAAAAAGAAAAATTTATTGGGTAACTCTCCCTTACTTAGGTCATTAATGTTTCAAGCTACATGTACTAAACGAATTCTTCTCGGAGAAGTTGTCAAAAATTATGCAAACATTTGATAAATGGCTTGACATACACGTGTTAACAAGCAACACATAGTTTGGCACAATTAATGTGATCCTCAAATTGTTTTGCACAATTCATGCGTACTCTGCACTCACAATGGCAATACCATGATCACACCGAAACACGCGCTTGTTTCTGTGAGGGCTCGTGTGCCGCTTTAATGGTCTTGGAACCAATGAAGATTTAGAAAAATGTTTTTTTTCAATAGTCTGCCCTTACATTCTTCCTCTGGCGGGACGGTGGTGGGGGTGGGGTATCCGAGGACGATTCCCCCTGCAAATTAAATAAAAAAATACATAATGAATAATATATCTAAAGAACTATTTAATTTATATACTTGAATTCCCTGCTTGAAATACAGATTAAAATAAGCAATATTTCGTTTTCTTAAAAGTCTCTAGGGCGATGGAATGATTTCATCCCTTATTCTGGTAAGTACTTATATTTTATTTGTGTGTATTAGCCACGAAAAGGAAAAGTTGGTTGGTGTAGGGGAGCATCAGTAAGCTGTTGTGTACTTGTATCGGTAGATTTTGTGGGTAACACACAGACATTTTTAATTTTGGAGTGTATAAATCAATTGTTAAATAATTGATCAACATTTTAGTTTGATTACTTTCCCTTCAAAATAGGGCGGCAGTAACTAACAGGGGTGGCCCGTAATGTGTTAAACTTGTGTCTATGTTTGGGGTACCGTGTGCATTATAAGATAAAAGAAATCAATTTTTTTTACATGATCGATTTCATTTTTTACTTTAACTACTTAGCCTTAAATAAGGCTGCCATGGAAATGTGAAGGTGGGCCCCCAAGTGTGTTTACCTGTGTCTATGATGTTTGGTATCATTTAAATTTATAAGTGTTATGTTTAAATAAAGTCCACTTTTCAGATTTATTTTTTGACTTTACTTAAAAAAAAAAACAAAAAAAAATAACCCTTTAAAGAGGGCTGATATTTGAATAATACACGAATAATACTAATGTAATAATAACCAGTGAATGAGAAATCAATAACTTGGATCTCTCTCTCTCTCTCTCAAGCCAAATTTCCGGATTATTGATGTTTTTAAAACATATATATATATCACTAATGTTTTTTGTCAGAAGTGATTAAAATATTTACTACGTAGTATATACAGTAAATATAATAAAGTATCTTCTTTCCTTCTTATCTTTGCCGAACGGCAGCCACATATTGAGGCCTCTGCTCTGAGGTTCTGACCACTGTCCCTCTGGAGGGTAGCGACAGTGGTCTGGTATCCGAAGCCGTCGCAGGATGCTGCGCTGTAGCCCCTCCATTATTCTGCGCCTGCCCGGCGCCGCACATGAGGGTGCCAGGGGGAAATCATCATACCCCCTGAGCAGAGGTAGTCAGGGCATATAGTTTGCCTTGTCGAGCACTGGCCATTTTGATAGGCATGAAGTTCGGTTCCTCGTTTTTTAACTAAAATCCTCGTTTTTACGGAAATCTCGATTTTTACGAAAATCCTTTACGGAAATCGCGTTTTTACGAAATCCTTCGTTTTTACGGAGATTCGCGGACTTACGGAAACCTCGTTTTACGGATATCCTCGTTTTTTAACGGAATCTCGTTATTTTCGAAAAATACTTGTCTCCCCTTCTCGCTAGTCGGACTGTAATTTAGGTATGTAGCTTGATACGTGTTTTCTAAGGACATTAACCCAGGCTCCCTGAGTGATTAAGTTACATACCAAGCATGTCTGCATGTTTGAACCACTTTTATGCGGTTTTGCCGACTTGTTCATTTTAATTATTACGTTTTAAAAAAAAACGGGTCCCTCGCTGATTTTCGAATTTACGTATTTTTCGAAATCCGCGATCCTCGCGCGAGACCGGATTTTTCGATTCGGCCACTTCTATTATAGACATAACGCTAATATTCTAAAAATCGTGTTTCAGAACCCCCATTATATGGTATCTCACCTAATGTTTTCGACAATTAGTGTTTATTTGTTTTCCTTTACGTTAAGCCTGAAACCTAAAACCTGATGGTGAACTTACTGTTTTGTGTTGGAGATTTTGTCCCTCAGGCAAGCGCACACAGTCATAACAGCAGGTAAACTGCACATTCCTGGGGTGCTTTCCTGTATCCTTAAACCACTCTCACGCACCGGAACGTGGGTCTGAAATCAAATCATTGTCACTATCAATAAGAAGTCAGTAATTCACGAGCTAATATTATTTTTAGAGGCAACTTGACCCCACTTGAATCCCCCTCACCCCCCCCAAAAAAAAATGTATAACGTCAAACATCCCGCGAAAACCACCCTATCTCTCAACGGGAGGATGACAATTAGGTATTACAAGGTACAGCCGGAAATGCGTCGTAGCTCGTACGTTATTTGTTTTCTATTTAGTTTTGGCTTAGTGCTGACGGTGCTTAGGAGAACAACTTTACCATGATGGTGTTTTCCCCAGAACGTTACCTAACTTGGAGGGACAATTTCCTGCTAGTATGAGTATAGGGACATTGCAGAATCAGCCAGCTGCTACTTCAAAGGGGGGTTAACGTTTTTGAACAGCGGAATCACAACTAGCTGGGGCCCAAAACGACATGAAATGTTGAGAAGGCTGACGTGCGAGCGGGACGTGAAGAGCGCATGGGGACGCAACTCACACGGAAGTATTCACCGGTGTTCCGCCCCCCCCCCCTTTAGATTCTATGGCAGTTTATTGCTACGTTCCCACACCAATATGGAAGCCCGAGTAAACTTGTGGGGTTACCCTGCAGTTATGTTACAGCAAGTGTGATGCATACACGGCTGCCTGGTACACTAGAAAAAATAGTCACTACTTTTTACGGATTATGTTTACGATCTTCTTCCTAGTCAAAAGCTAACGTTTCTAAAGTGGCTTCCATGGCATCTGCAGTGATAGCTCAACCGTATGAGAGCATGTTTAAGAAACAAACAGTCGAAAGGTTTCCAAGGGTTCAATCTTCGCCAGGTGTCAGATTGACCGAATACCCGCATCACACCCACTGAATGCATACGACACGCGGCTAATCATCTGAAACGGACGTTCGAGACTCAGGTGTAGTCTGATCGTCGCGTGGAGGGTCACATTTTGTTGGCAAAAATCGTATGTGTGTTTACAAATCCCTTACTCTTTAAAAATTTCATTTGTTCCTCTGCTAAATGATAGTTTTCTAGCAACTACGCTACAGTGGATCCTGTCGTGGTACACTAGGAAAACGTTTTGCTCTTTTAGGGCACTTGTTTTAGCAAGAGAATACATGAGATTGCCGCGTTACAATTCCGCAAGACTGACGTTGACTTTTATATATTTTAATATTCTGTTTATTTCATCCCTCGTGCTAAGAAATACACAGCAAAGATTACCAATACTTTTTTGTATGAAAAGTAGGGATTATATTCTTGTTAGGTACCTAAACCATTGACGCATTTGAACACAAAAAGTCAAAACTGAAATCCTGTTCTGTGTCAGGAAGTGGGAGAATCCCTATGGCTGTTAAATATTGGCTGCCAGCTGTCTATGAAGCACGGCCTCAACCTTGTTTTGACCTTTTAACACTACAGAGCATGTGCTGTAACCGCGGACATTTAGCTGGTTTTACCCAGCTAAAGGATGTGTGGAGCTGACCACCAGCCGTCAAGTTGAAAACAGACTTTTGATCCGAAAAAACCATGAGCCCTACCTCCCCACAGGTTAATTTCATAAAACACCCAATGTCCACAGCAAGACACAGCTTGTTGTATGTTTGTGAATGTACTTTGTCTATTGGGACAAGTTCTTTATACTATCAATAATTGTTTTCTACAATTACTGTTATTTTTTATTGATAAATGCCAAGAATCCATCGTGGATTCCACATGAAAAGGTTTCATAGGCTGGGGGTTTGTTAATAGATGTTGGTGGAGGGTTTTACAGTATATTGATGTTCTACTAACAATTTACATGAGAGTTCTGTCACACCAAAAAAAACCTAGGAGAAACCTCTAACAAGTCTTTCTCTGAACTTCACTGGAACATAAATAAGAAACATTCAAGGAATTACAACCTTTGCTCCTAGAAGCACCTACAATGGGGATTTATATTATAACAAGTCTCTTTGAATCAGGATTTGCGTGATTTTTAATTGTTAAAATTCGAAACCCCCTTTCATTTCTACTAACACCTCCGCAAACATGCTAGAAGGGACTAGATGATTACCGTTTAAATAGGTTAAATAAAGATTAAAACAGACAAAAGGAAAAAATTCCTGCATGGGAAGCACAGACATGTTAAAGGGCACTGCCCACCTTTAACAAAAAACTGGTCCATTGTCAGTTCCAACTGATATATTGACACTTTATACCTGCATTACTAACCAGTATTTAAGAATATTTATTGACCCCATTTTGGCAGCGTAAACTGACCCCTCCCTCCATGCAGTCCAATCAAGGCTGTACCTGCTGACACCACACCAATGATGCTGTTTTACCTCTGCTTCCTCTGCACATGTTCGCTTTAAAAAAAAAGCTCATTGAGCAGAAGGTAATAGGCAGATCCCTTTGCCAGATGGAAGGAACATATCATTAATATCTGGTTTCAAATGCTTTAATAACTGGTAAAAATAGCAGTAGGGTTGTGGGTAGATAATGAACAAGTCACCAGTTTTTAGGGTGGACATGTTTCCAAGCCTGCAACGAAATTGCTATTAGCCATGTTTATATAAGCATTTCATTGCACTTGAAATTCAGAAGGGAAGGAGAATTAATTGGTGATATATGAGATGTGGCTAAATATGTATAATAATTGCACCAATATATGTAACAGTTACATTTAACTGGGTGTTTCTTTGAAAGACGTTAGTGGTCACAAAACGTGTCCCTAATGTAGGACAATTCATCTTCTGCCTACATTATTTTGGATAAATTCAAGGAACTTTAATAGTACTTGTTACTTTATTGCTGTAAATATCGGTTCCAACTTATGAGACTCTTGTTTGATGATCAGTTGGCTACTGTCAGGACTTGAGGATTTAAAAGAAAGCTTCCAATCTTGTTAAACATATTTCTACTAATGTCCATGGGAAAATTCAATCACATATTTATGAGGTCATACTGTGCTGGAATATCTCCGTCTGGAGTGAAAAAAATCTCCTCTTTATCCGACAATGAGAAATGAATCTTTTTAGTATGTCATTTAGCTGTATGGGAAATAAACATTATATTCATTCATAAATGACTTAAAATATTTTTTATTGATAGAAATTTCTTTCTGCCCACTGATTCATATCATTCATTATTGATAAATAAACCACCTTTTGTGCATTTTGGAGAAGAATGACAGAAACCAATTTTGAAAAGAAAAATAAAGAAAAACATTAAATATTTGTGAACTCTTGAAAATTAGCATCACTGTGGCTTTGCTGACTATTCCATCAATCAAGTTTTGTTTTCACTTTAGCAGTTTAAGGTGTAACTGTGGTCCAAACATGACTGGCGGAATTGCTTGCCTGAGTATTTTTGCTATTTACTTTTATTTATTTATTTTATTTTTTTTTAAAATCAAATTTTGACAATATTTACATTTGCATGTGATATGTTACAGAATCATTGATCACCTGCACTTTCTGCTTCCTGCTTTAAAACCACCTGACAGTCCTCTTCTCTGGTTGTCCGCCTCATATTCATGGGCTCCCATGGCTCCTCACCTTGTGAGGCCCCCTTTGACCCTTCCCTCCTGCCCCATGGCCCCTCTTACCTTACAGGCCCTTTGGCTCCTCCCACTCATGGGACCCATGGTACCCGCCCCTTGAGCCCTCATTGCCCCTTTCCTTGCGCTCCCTCAGCCCCTCCCACTTGTGGGCCCCTGTGGACCCTCCCCAAGCAGCCCTCATGGTTCCTTTCTTGTCAGCCCCTTGGTCCCTCCCACTCTTGGCCCCATGGCCCCTCCCCTTGCAGCCCCATTTGCCATTCACAGGCCCCATGGCACCCACATCATGGAGCCCAATGGCCCCTTCCACACTTCACCTCAGAGCAATACCCCTGCTCCCTACAGAAACTGTATAAAAAAGCCTTTTCCAGGTGGCAGAATGAGAAATTTGAAACTTTCCATGTGATTCTTCCCTCCTGAAAAACTGTAGGGGGGATGGGTCTAAGGTGAAAGTGGGGAGGGTCCCCATAGGTGGAGGCCACTTTGTCTTGCAATATCAAGGGGCAAAGGGGGCTGCTTGCCTTAATTCAAAGAAAAAGAAAATATTACAGTGTTTGTTATACTCATACATAACCAGACAGGAAATTAAGGTCCCTACATGTACAATATTTCCTGTGAAGTTTAGAAACCAGTGAGCAATAGAGAACAATAAAGCTTCCTAAGCTATTAACCATTTAATGAAAGCAGAAAGTAGGATACTTGAACCAGCCTGATACAATTCTAGATTCAAGAGGTTATAGTTAAAGGGTATCTACAGTGGCTAAAACCCATTTTTGGGCATGCTGCATAGACTACAGAGTCTACCAAGACCTGTCAGAGGAAGCGGCGGAGGAGCGAAGACTGGGTAAGTTGCTTACCTTCGTTCCCGCTCTGGACATTTTATTGAAGATGGGAGATACTGTAAGACCAGCTCCTTTACCTCCAGTTCTCAATAAAATGAAAGCCCACGTGGTTTTATCTATGTTGGGAAAATAGTTTGGGTTCTGTGAATAACAGACTTAGCTGTAGCAAATAATGCCAGGTAGCCCCATTAAAGCTAGCAGATATTGTCTTGTATAATGAGGGGAATATAATTCTCCCTCATCAGCACTGGATGCCTCATTTGGAATATGCAGTGGCAGTTTTGGAATGTATGCAGTTTGGAAACAAAGGACATCTTAGAAATGGAGGAGTTCAGAGAAGGGTGACTAAATTAATAAAGGGTGCTTAAATATGCAGGCAGATTAGACAAGTTATTGTGAATAGACATTTGCACAGACATATTCATCACTTTATACAATATATATATGGGCATATAAGAAAAACCCTGGAGCATTGTTCACCTAAAGGTTGTTTCAGGAGACACATGTACTTCCTTTAAGATTAGAAGAAAAGAGCATATAGAAAAAGAAGTTTCATCTTCAGGTTAGGAAAGGTTTCTTTACAATCAAACAGTGAAACTGTGGAACTGTCTTCCAGAGATATTTTAATGGCAAGTTCTTGGATACCTTTAAGAGCTAAGGATTGGATACTTTTCTAAATGCAAAAATTTGAAAATGACTGGTATTAATTAGGAGATCTAAACCGAACCCGAGTTCGACCCAAAATTTGTCCAAACTACAACTAGTTTGGTTTTTCGAACTCACAGACATTTTCGATATATAACCCTCGATTCGGCAATAACCCTCAAATGTTCCGCTTTGGCGATAACCCTCGATGCGGCATCACGCGATTTCCCTCGAATGTTTCCGTTTTGGTGATAACCCTCAATGTATTGTTTGTAACCCTCAATGTATTGTAGGTGGGAGTTACAGGGGGATGCACCGAGCACCGTGCTCGGAACATCGCCTGTTAATGTTTAAACATGTTTTTGGTACAGTGACATGTTCCCCCACCATTTCCAGGTGCCACAGCCATTACGTACGTTACATTGTTGATTTTTTTTTATTAATCGCGAACTTTAGAACTATTTTTCTCCTATTGATTTTAATGGGTTTATTTTTGAATTCTAGAAGCTGTTCCGAAAGTTGCATAGTTTGGAAAAAACCAAAGTTCCGGAAGTTCTGACAATCTCTAGGGAACTTTGATTGTGCACTTGGCGTTTTGCATTCATTGTATCAACAAGGTAGGGCTCAGAGTCGGCTATAAAGGTTTTGACTTGAGGATGCAGGTAAGTATTTTTTTATTCACTAATGTTACTATATTAAAATACCCCAGCAGTAATATAGGCACAGTAATGCGAATACATCATCATTATAACTTATATCGATTCCTTCCTGTGGTGTTTAAGTTCCACTTTAGCTGTTATTGTCATATTGACTTGTGTGAAGTATCTTCTAATAATAATCCATGTAACCATAGCCAGTGCATACATACACTGCCTTATATATACTGTACATCATTTATATTCAGAAGATCATGGGAGAGTTGTAATGGAGAGTTTCATTCCCAGAGCAGGTAAATCTTCTGGATTCTATTCCATCACTTTTCTCCTCACAGTAACCATTGATTTCTGATTTAGTTCATCTTCTATTGTTTGAGGAGAGTAACATTCAAACAGTAATCTTTTTTTATTAACAATATAATCGTCATTGGGACTATCTGATACTCTGAAACTTCTGTCACTATTCCTTAAGTCCTGGAATTTTTTGTCTATTAGTGAAAATATCAAGCTGCCATTTACATTTCCAGATTTGGTATTATTGGAAATTTATCATCGTGTATAGACGCACTTGTCAAATCCAGGTCTTTCCCATTGGCCAATCCTTTCTATATTCTGCTAAATTTCCAAATTCATTATAGAAACTTCTCCCACAAGTAGTAACAATCACAACCTTGACTGATGCCTTTGAAATCAGTTTTCTCAAATTATGGTTCCTTTGGATTGATCCTTTAATACAGGAAACAAACTCCACACCATCCCATTCCTATAATCGTGGTCCTTCAGATCTTCCTTGCTCCTGGCTGCGTCATCATCTAAGGCAAAATCCCCACCCAGGTCCTCCAAAGTGTTTGAGCAGCTAATGATAGCTTGTTTCTGCTGTTTCTCATTAGGGACTTGTCTGATAGACTGAGGGGAACCTTATTCGGTCAGCAAAATAGAATGTCTGTAGCTCCATAAGCTTACTGAAGATAAGTACATGTCTATGCAGGTCTTTACAATAATCTATATATATATATATATACCTAACCCTACACTAAATGACCCTACTAATGCACTCAAACGTGCTAGATGCAAAATTAAGTTTGGGCTAGAATAATGGCTGGATTTCTGAAAAACTTTTGGATTTTTGACTACCAATTTCCGAGGGTTCCTTTAATTTACACCCTCCCTAAAGTACATAAGTCGCTTACCTCTCCCCAGGGAGACCTATTGTATATTCCCATGGTATTGTTTAAGCCTATTTCCCAATATTTGGATTATTTTTTACAGCCTTTAGTTAAAGCATACCATCGTTCTTACGAGACAGCCAACATCTTTTGAAATATTGGGTAAAATGACTGTTCCTATGCAAAATGTGATTTATACTGTGATGTAAACAACTTATATACTCCTATCATTCCCCAGGAACAAGGTTTCATGGCTTGTCGGGAGCGTTTTAGGATCTAAATCAGGGACCTCCATTGAGTTTTGATGGATCTGCTTGCTTTCATTCTGAAAAATAATTACTTCCGTTTTGACAAAGATTGACATGTTCAACAAACAGGTATAGCCATGGGTCCAATGTGGCCCGTCGGTGGCTAATATATATGGCATTGGTTTGTACAACAGTTTATTTGTCCTGTGTATGTAATGATCCTTCTTTTGTACAAACGCTACATTGATGATATGTTTTTTCTTTGGAATGGGACGAAGAGGAGCGAAATCTTCTATAACAGGGGCTCAATGACCTCCTATACTCCAGTAAACACTTACCCTCACCTGTAGTGGGGATAGTAATTTAAGTTGGAGTATGGAAAGAGAGGTTAATATGTTAACAAACAGTCCCAGTCATGATATGTTAACTTGTGTACTACTTATAATCCGCTTAGTTGCGAACATTAGGGATAGTACCTTGAAACATTGGGACATTGTTAAACATGATAAACAATTGTCCTTTCAAAATACATGAGTTCGAATACGTACAGAAGGGCTCGTAATTTGGCCCATCATTTGGTTTGCCTGATGTGTCTAAACTTAAATGTTACTATCAACAATTCTTTGTGCCCACCCAAATTTTAGAGGTGAGGCGCTCCGCGATGGCTGGTGGATTGCAGAACTGGCTACAGATACTACCTTGATGTAGCTGAGAATGCAAGCTATGCTGCGAAAGAGAGGCAGTGAATACTGGAACTGGCCAGGAGTCTCAGGAACAGCAAGGTAAAACACCAGAGCTGGTATGGCAAGGTCAGTCGTCTGGTAACAGGCAAGGTAGTCTCTGGAGCAGGCTAGTTAAGTAGTTGGTGCAGGATGTCAAGGAGTCTCCTGGAACAGGCAGGTAAAGTACTGCTGGAGCGCTAGGTAGTAATTGGTTGCATGTATGGCAAGAGTCTCCTGGACAGGCAATTTAAGTCTGGAGTAGGCTAGGTAATAAATTGGTGGCAGGTGTGCAAGGAGTCTTTCATGGAACAGGCAAGGTACGTCTCTGGGCAAGACTAGGTAAAGTTAATAGGTGCCTGGAGGAATGATCCATGGCAGGTAAGTGAAGGAGCCAGGGAGGTAGCTAACGCTACTATCAGGCACCGGGTCCAGAGACGCCGGTTTTTGAATTCTCGCGCCGCCCGAGTGTCGCATTGTGACGTCATGAGCTATGACGCCGCCCACCAGGAAGGCAGTGCGGCGTGGGACCGGAGCGGCGGGTACTTTTGTGACAGTACGTCCCCCCCCCCTGGAAAACTCCTGTGGAAAGCTTTGACTAGACGAGGAGCCTGCAAATCTAATGTTTAATCCAGCTCTTTCTTCCGGACCAAAACTTTTCAGTGGACCAATACTGAAGAGACCTCCTCAAGAATCTTCTCGACCTCAACTCTTGCTGACCATCAACAGAAATTGGAACTGGAGGTAGTAAGGAGTGGAATACTGATTAGAGCACACTGGCTTGATGAGAGAAATAGAAACATGTTGGAATCCGCATGCTGGAAGGAAGTTGGAGGGGAACAGCCCACCGACCGACTAATTTCAGGATAGGAAAAAGGACCAATAAATTTCGGCCCCAGTTTGAGGAAGGAACCCGTAGATTAATATGAGCAGAGTAGAGCCACACTTTATCTCCAACCAATAGCTGGGGGTTTCTCTACGTCTCCACTCTGCTGCAGTTTTTTGTACCAGAGCAGATTTCTGAAGGCTGATTCCGTAGCATGCCAATAGCTATATCTGGGCTGCAGAGTCATTGGCAGCGGGTACTTGTGTGAAAGAAAATCTTGAGGAAAACATCTAGATTCGTCCCAAAGACACACAAAAAAGGAGATTTTCCCATTAGAAGCATGAGGTGAATTGTTATGGGCAAACTCGCCCAAGGCAGAGGTCAGACCCATCATCCTGAGTAATAGGAAATGTAACAACGAAGATATGTTTCCAAAGACGGGTTATGCTTCAGTAGCCCCGTTGGATTGTGGTGTAACCGTAAGAAAAATTGTAACTTGATTTCATGGATTTACAAAGTGCCTCTCCAAATTTGGAACAAATTGAGAACCTCTGTCAGATACAGTTCATAAGGGAGTCCCATGAAAGCGTGGAATAAAAAAAGATATGTGAAATAAAATTATTGAGCTAACTCCGTCCGAAGATGGTAGTTTGAGGAGGGAACAAAATGGGCCATTTTGCTGAAGCGGGTCTAACTGTCCCCATATAACCGCATTTTCTTCGGAAGGCAGAAGTTCAACAATAAGTCCATGGATAGATGTTCCAAGGTTCTGACCAGAATGGGAAGGGGTTGAAGAAGGCCACAGGGGAGGGTTCTAGACAATTTGGATTGAGCACAGCTGGTACACACTTGAACAAAGTCTTTAACATTTTTTCTCATTTTGGCCACCAGGGAATGGGCAAGAATTTAAAGTTTTATTAACACCGGGATGTCCGGCTTGCTGGAACAGTGAGTATGAAGAAGGATAGTTTCCGAAGGAACAGGAACAAAGTTTTGCCAGAGGTGTGTCTGGAGGAGCAGAATCTTGTCGGCGTTGAATCTTGGAACAGAGTTGAGGGATATAGAGGCCAAGATTTTAGTGGTTGGATAATGGACGCCCTTATCTTGATAAATACATTTGTAAATCCATGAACATCAAGTTACAATTTTTTTCGGCTTACCACCCACAGTCCAACGGGGCTACTGAACGCACTAACCAGTCTTTGGAACAATATCTTCGTTGTTACATTTCCTATACTCAGGATGATTGGTCTGACCTTCTGCCTTGGGCTGAGTTTGCCCATAACAATTCACCTCATGCTTCTACTGGGAAATCTCCTTTTTTGTGTGTCTTTGGGACGAATCCGATACTGGGACACTGGTGCGGATACTGAAAAAGGAATACTGGACACTGGTGCTTGGATATGAAAAGAATACTTGGACAATGGTGCTGATACTAGAAGTGAATTACTGGGACCACGGGTGTGGAATACTAGAAGGAATACTGGACACTGGGTGCTGGATACTAGAATGGAATTTAAAACCTGGTAAGGGTGCTGGATACTAGAATGGAATACTGACACTGTGTGTTGGACCTGGAATGGAATACATGGACATTGGTGCTGGGATATGATAAAGGAATCTGGAACACTGGCGCTGGCTACTCGAAAAGGAATATTGACACTGGTGCTGGCTACTAGAATTGGAATACTGGACACGGGGCTGGATACTAGAATGGAATACTGGACACTGGTGCTGGGATACTAGAAAGGATACGGGAATCTGGGGATGGATACTAGAATGGAAGGGCTGGACAACTGGGCGGGATACTGAAAAGGAATACTGGACACTGGTGCTGGATACTGGCATGAATACTTGGGGACACTGGTGCTGGATGCTAGAATGGAATACTGGACATATGGTGTGGATTACCAGAATGGAATACGGGACACGGTGCGGATACTGAAAAGGAATAATTGACACTGTGCTGGATATGGAATGGAATGCTGGCAATGGCTTGCTGGATACTGGGAATGGAATACTGGACACTTGGTGTGGATATGAAGGAATTACTTGACACTGGGCCGGGCTACTGGAATGGAATATGGACACTGGTGAGGGATATGGAATGGAAATACTGGACACTGGTCTGGATACTAGAATGGGAATACTGTGACACTGGTGCTGGATACTATATGGAACATGGGTGCTGGATGCTAGAATGGAATACTTCGACCAACTGGTGCTGGATACTAGAATGGAATACTGGAATGGTGCTGGATACTAGAATGGAATAATGACACTGGTGCGGATACGGAATGGCATACTGAACACTTGGTGTGGATACTGGAATGAAACTGGACACTGGTGCGGATACGGGAATGGAATATCTGAACACTGGGCTGGATACTGGAATGGAATACTGGACATTGGTGCTGGATACTGGAATGGAATACTGGACACTGGTGCTGGATACTGGAATGGAATACTGGACACTGGTGCTGGATACTGATGAAAAGGAATACTGGACACTGGTGCTGGACATGGAACATGGCATACTGGACATGTGCTGGATACTGAAAAGGAATACTGGACACTGGTGTTGGATACTGGAATGGAATACTGGACACTGGTGATGTACACTAGAATGGAATGCTGGACACTGGTGCTGGATACTAGAATGGAATACTGGACACTGGTGCTTGCGATTACTAAAATGAGAATGCTTGGACACTGGTGCTGGGATATAGAAGGGAATACTGGGACATGGTTGCTGGATGACTAGAATGGAATACTGGACACTGGTGTGGATACTGAAAAAGGAATCTGGACACTGGTGCTGGATACTGGAAGGAAAATGCTGGACATGGTGCGGATAAGTGATTGGACTGCTGGACATGTTGCTGGATACTGAAATGGATGCTGGCACTGGTGCTGGATTACTGGAATGGAATACTGGACACTGGTACTGGATACTGAGAATGGAATGCAGGGACACTGGTGCTGGATAAGGAATGGAAACTGGACTAGTACTGGATACTAGATGGAATACTGGACCCTGGTGCTGGATACTGGAATGGCATGCTGGACCACTGGTGCTGGATACTGCAAGGAATACTGGACATTGGTACTTGATACTGGAATGGAATACTGGACCCTGTGCTGGATACTGGAATGGAAAATACTGGACAGGGTGCTGGAGATACTGGGATGAATTATGGCACTCGGTACTGGAGATGGAAGGAAGGCTGGACACTGGTGCTGCGAACTGGAATGGAATACTGGACACTGGTACTTGATACTGGAATGGAAACTGGGACCCCTGGTGCTGGATACTGGGAATGGGAATACTTGGGACCCGGTGCTGATACGTACGACTCCTCCCCTGCCTCTCTACTTACCTGCCGGATTGTTCCTCAGTTCCAATTACTTACCTAGCCTGCCTCAGAGACTTACCTTGCCGGTTCAGAGGAATCCTTGCCATTACTGCACCGATGATTACGTTAACTAGCTGCTGCCAGAGACTTACCTTGCTTTCAGTACTCCTTCCAGAACTGACGACAATTGCATATACTGCACCATTACATACCTTCACAGGACTACCTTGGCCGTGTTCCAGAGAACTCCTGCCATACCTGCACCAAACACTACCTAGCCTAATCCAGAGACTTACCTTGCCTGGTCAGAGACTACCTTGCATACCAGCATCTGTGTTTGTACTTGCCTGTTCCTGAGGACTCCTGCCAGTTCAGTATCTGCCTTTCTCTTCAGGCTAGCAACCTAGCCAGCCATTCTCTCAGCTACAATTCCAGCAGTCTCTTGTATTCAGTTCCTGCAAATCCCACCAGCCTTGCAGAGACGAGGCCTCCACAAGCGTACTGTAAGTACCCGGGCCTCCGGCCTATTATTACAGTTACTACCAGGCCATGGAAACGCCAGGGGGGGCTATGGACCAAGTTGAGTAAAACACTCCAAACTTTGTCCAAACGTATGGGACAAATTTTTGAAACCATTCAGGGCCAGATGGCTCGAATTCAGGATACCCTCGCTGTCCGGATATCCCCCAGTTCTGCCTTGATGCCTCCTCCTCCCGTTTGCTGCAGCTCCGCCAAGGGTCTCGTTCCGTGGGACAATACGCGCGCAGGAGACTTCTTGGAAAATGACTGCACTTCAGCAGCCTTTGGCAGGGACTATCAGACGTCTCAAGGATGAATTAAGTATCTAGACGAATTACCGTCCATTGGCAAGACTTGATTACTCTATGCATCCAGATTGATACCCGCTTTCGTGAACAGCAGGCAGAAAGGTCTGCAGCTTGTTCCAGCTTTCCTAAGCCTTTCATAGGGCTGATCAGACCTTTGCAACCCATATCTTCGGTTGAAGAGCCTATGCAAATTGGCGGCACTCATCTTCTCCTGAGGAAAAGTCAAGTCGACGTATAATGGATTTGTCTCTATGTGCTGGGCAAGGGACACTTTGTAAGAAATTTCCCCAGAAGTCGGGAACACTCATGACCCGTAGAAGTTTAAGGAGGAGTCCTTCTAGGTAGGGAAGTCTCTGCCAAATTTGAACAATGAAACTCTTTCTACAGCAACTATCACCTTAATGGTTAAAACTTTTTCCTCCCAGGCCTTGTGTCGATCCGGCGCAGCATGGAAACTTCATTGACTCTACCTACGCAGCACAATGGGGGCTCTCCCTCATATCCATTGCAGCAACCTCTCGAGTTCTGGTTATTGGACATTAACCCTTTGGATTCTGAATTATCTACAAATTAATACAACGTCTTTATTCTGCATGGCATTATTTCCCAAGAACTGTTTGCTTTTCTTGTCATCCAAAGCCTCCGCTCCCTGGATCTACGACTTCCATGGCTTCAGATTTAACACACCTGTATAGATTGGTCTACAATGAACCAATCTTGGAGTCCTTTTGGTAAAAATGGCCTTTCTTACTTTTATTATTGACACCACCATTACCTTGTGTAAAAATAAATTGGAAAAATCTCCCCTGAATGTTATCGTGATTTCTCGTGATGTTGTTTTTGTAAAAAGCGAGCTGAGAAGTACCACCCCACACTATCACTACGATGCCCCATCGGACTCTCTCAGGTTACTATGCCTCTCGGGGACGCACATAACACTGGTCCACCTCTGAAAACTTAGACATGAAGAGTACATTACTGAACATTTTGTCTGGGGTTTCATACAACCCTTCAATTCCCTGACTGGAACGTGGTTCTTTTTTGTTGAAACAAGACGGAGGTTACCACTCATCGACTGACCGTGGTTTAAATATAATCACAGTATAAAAAATCCGGGATCCTCTTCCTCTCATCTCTGAAATGTTTGACCAGATAAAAGGGGCCAAGATATTACCAAATTGGATCTTCGTGGGGCATCCATCTAATCCGTTATACGCAAAGGTTGACGAGGGAAAACAGCCTGTTAACATAGGGACGGTCACTACGAATCTTGTAATGACCCTTTGGCCTTTGTAATGCCCAGCTGTGTTCCAAGAGTGTTGTGAATGACATTTTCGGGTATGTTGGGGATATTCGGTAGTCGTATATCTGCGATGACATTTTAATTTTCTCAAGATCTGCCTCACCCCCATCCCGTTAAACAGGGTTACTGTTGACTACGTTGAGAGAGAATAGCCTATATGCCAAACGGGAAAAGTGTCTTTTTGAGTGTTCGCAAAGTACCCTCTCTGGGCTACATCGTATCTGCGCAAGGTTTCCAGATGGATCTGTGAAAGTTGGCCATCCAAGATTGGGTCTTCCTATGGAACAAAGCTATTCAAAGGTTCATTGGTTTTGCCAATATTACAGACAATTCATTCAAGGGTTTCTTCTATAATTTCTCCTATATTAGCCCTATCAGTAAATGTGGTAGGCCTCATTCATGGACCCCTGCAGCACTTTAAAGCCTTCAAAAGAACTCAAGGAAGCCTTTGCTGATGCACAGTTCTAGTACATCCAGATCCTAGTCTTCCCTTCTACATGATGGTTGATGCTCGGACTGGGTGCAGGAGCCATCCTTTCCCAAAGACAAGACACTAAAAGGAAACTCCATCCCTGTGCTTATTTTTCTAAGTATTTCTACCCACGAGCAGAACTATGTGTCAGGATAGGACTTGAATGTAGTTCTTGAAGACGTTTCGCTAGTCATCCGACTGGCTTTCTCAATCAGAATGACTTGTCCACGAATCATGTGGCAATTATGTACCCTGGAAATGCCCAATTAGCATATCACAGCCAGGTGTGAAGGGTGTGATTGGATTTAGTGGCTAGAGGTGTTATAGGAACGCCCAGAGTAAGGGTTAAAACAGCATTGACATGGAGACAGTTGGTGTCGAAACCCCCCACCTCATTTAGGCTTGGTTTCTATTGTTCACATAAAATTGGCCTCCTTAACACCTCTCTTGAACCCGTCACGTTCCTTCGCAGTATATTAAATTACAATTCTCAAAGGTAGGTCCTTTATCCTTACAGATGCAGATACACGGCTGAGTCCTGACCGAGGAAGCTCTTCTGTGTGGCGCAATCGTTGATGCAGTGCTGTTTGGTTCCCCACATACAAATCAGAGCACAGAAGAGCACAGAAGAGCCAATCCCGGGTCAGGACGTCAGCCGTGTATCTGCATCTTAGGATAAAGGGATACCTTTGAAGATGTAATGTTAATATACTGGCGAAGAACGTGATGGTTCAAGAGAGGTGTAAGGGAGGCAATTTACTGCTGATAAATAAGAACCCAAGCCTAATATGAGGTGGGGGGTCGACACCAACTGTCTGCCATTTGTACCATGCTGTTTTAACACCTTACTCGGGGCGTTCCTATAACACCTCTTAGCCACATCATCAACACACTTAACACTGGCTGTGATATGCTAATTGGATTTCACAGGCGGTTACATAATTGCCAAGATGCTTGTACAAGTCATTCTGAATTAGAAAAGCCAGTTCGGATGACTCCGAACGTCTTCAAGAATACATCAAGTCCCAGTTGATCTAATTGAATTACAAAGATTATAACAATGAACCTGGATTAATGAGAAACTTCAACAGCCGGAATAGCGGAATCGTCTATGTCCATCATGCTGGCCTTCAGGGAGCGTACTCTATTGGAAGGCCCCCTTGTACCTATCAACACCATCCTTCCCGACCAAATAAACCTCGAATACATCGAATCTTAAAAGGTTAAATCCCCCCCAGCACGGTTGTTCTGTATATCTTTTCCGATTCGAACTTAATTAATCCTTACCAACCTGGTGCAAAAACTAAAAGTGATGCCATGTCCAGATCATTGGTTGCCTTCCGACTGTATAATCAAGGAGATAAGGGCTCCATTATCCCAACCACTAAAATCTTGGCCTCTATATCTCCTCAACTCTGTTCCAAGATTCAAGCCGCACAAGATTCTGCTCCTCCAGACACACCCTCTGGCAAAATCTTTGTTCCTGTTTAACTTCGGAAAACTATCCTTCTTCATACTCACTGTTCCAAGCAAGCCGGACATCCCGGTGTTAATAAAACTTTTAATATTCTTGCCCGTTCCCTTTGGTGGCCCAAAATGAGAAAAGATGTTAAAGACTTTGTTCAAGTGTGTACCAGCTGTGCTCAATCCAAATCTTCTAGAACCCTCCCCTGTGGTCTTCTTCAACCCCCCCCATTCTGTCCAGACCTTGGACCCATCTATCCATGGACTTTATTGTTGAACTTCTGCCTTCCAAGAAAAATGCGGTTATATGGGTGACAGTAGACCGCTTTAGCAAAATGGCCCATTTTGTTCCCCTCCTCAAACTACCATCTTCAACGGAGTTAGCTCAACTATTTATTTCTCATATCTTCCGCTTTCATGGACTCCCTTCTGAAATTGTATCTGACAGAGGTACTTAATTTGTTTCCAAATTTTGGAGAGCACTTTGTAAATCCATGAACATCAAGTTACAATTTTCTTCAGTTCAACGGGGCTACTGAACGCACTAACCAGTCTTTGGAACAATATCTTCGTTGTTACATTTCCTATACTCAGGATGATTGGGCTGACCTTCTGCCTTGGGCTGAGTTTGCCCATAACAATTCACCTCATGCTTCTACTGGAAAATCTCCTTTTTTGTGTGTCTTTGGGAGGAATCCTAGATGTTTTCCTCAAGATTTTCTTTTCACACAAGTACCCGCTGCCAATGACTCTGCAGCCCAGATTTCGGCTATCTGGCATGCTACGGAAATCAGCCTTCAGAAATCTGCTCTGGTACAAAAAACTGCAGCAGAGTGGAGACGTAGAGAACCCTCATCTTATTCTGTTGGAGATAAAGTATGGCTCTCCTCTGCTCATATTAACCTACGGGTTCCTTCCTCCAAACTGGGGCCCAAATTTATTGGTCCTTTTCCTATCCTGAAATTAGTCGGTCCGGTGGCTGTTCGCCTCCAACTTCCTTCCAGCATGCGGATTCCTAACATGTTTCATATTTCTCTCATCAAGCCAGTGTGCTCTAATCAGTATTCCACATCTTTACTACCTCCAGTTCCAATTTCTGTTGATGGTCAGCAAGAGTTTGAGGTCGAGAAGATTCTCGAGTAGGTCTCTTCAGTATTTGGCCCACTGGAAAAGTTTTGGTCCGGAAGAAAGAGGTTGGATTAAACATTCAGATTTGCACACTCCTCGTCTAGTCAAAGCTTTTCACAGGAGTTTTCCAGGGGGGGGGGGTACTGTCACAAACTTACCTGCCGCTCCGGTCCCACACCACACTGCACTTCCGGGTGGGCAGCGTCATAGACGTCATGACGTCACAATGCCGACACTCCGGGCGGCGCGAGAATTCAAAAACCGGCGTCCTCCTGGACCCGGTGCCTGATAGTAGCGTTAGCTACCTCCCCAGCTCCTTCTACTTACCTGCCCTGGATCCATTTCCTCCAGCACCTATTACTTACCTAGCCTGCTCCAGAGACGTACCTTGCCTGTTCCAGAGACTCCTTGCCATACCTGCACCAATTTCTTATCTAGCCTGCTCCAGACTTACCTTGCCTGTTCCAGAGACTCCTTTCCATACCTGCACCAATTTCTTACCTAGCCTGCTCCAGAGACTTACCTTGCCTGTTCCAGAGACTCCTTGCCATACCTGCACCAACTACTTACCTAGCCTGCTCCAGAGACTTACCTTGCCTGTTCCAGAGACTTACCTTGCAATACCAGCATCTGTATTTTACCTTGCCTGTTCCTGAGACTCCTTGCCAGTTCCAGTATCCTGCCTTCTCTTCAGCTGCACCTAGCTGCCATTCCTCGGCCTACAGTTCCAAGCAGTCTCTTGTATCCAGTTCTGCAATCCCACCAGCCATCGGAGCGCCTCCTCCTAAAGCATACTTGTAAGTACCCCGGCCTCCCAGACGATTATTACAATGTCCCAATTTTTTGAAATGCCTAGCGACCGATAGGTCTCCAAATTTTGAAGCTATGGATGGCCCCACTGATGATGCTAATGATTGCCTAATAGACGCACAGTGGTTAGCCATCCTTTCTTTAAACATAGTCATAGTTTTTCCAATGTAAAATAATCCACACGGACATGTGAGAAAATAGATCACGCCTTTACTACTACAGCTAAAAAGCTGTTTAATTGGAATACATTTCACACTGTGCGGATGTGCAAAGTCTTTGCCAGCTAACATAGCATGGCATGTAATACAATTCAGGCACCTATAGCAACCATTTTTGGGTGGGCACAAAGAATTGTTGATAGTACACATTTTAAGTTTAGACACATCAGTGCAAACCAAATAATTGGCCAAATTACGAGCCCTTCTGTACGTATTCCGAACTCCTGTATTTTGAAAGGACAATTGTTTATCATGTTTAACAATGTCCCAATGTTTCAAGGTACTATCCCTAATGTTCGCACTAAGCGGATTATAAGTAGTACACAAGTTAACAATATCATGACTGGGACTTTGTTAACATATTAACCTCTCTCTCCATACTCCAACTTAATACTATCCCCACTACAGGTGAGGGTAAGTGTCACTGGAGTATGGAGGTCATTGAGCCCCCGTATAAAAGATTTTGCCTCCTCTCTCGTCCCATTCCAAAGAAAAAACATATCATCAATGTAGCGTTTGTACAAAAGAATGGACTTACATACATCAGGACAAATAAACTGTTGTTCAAACCAATACATATATAAATTAGCCACCGACGGGGCCACATTGGACCCCATGGCTATACCTGTTTGTTGAACATAGTAATCTTTGTCAAAACGGAAGTAATTATTTTTCAGAATAAAAGTAAGCAGATCCATCAAAAACTCAATTGGAGGTCCCTGATGTTCAGATCCCAATAAAGCCTCCCGACAAGCCTGAACACCTTGTTCCTGGGGAATGATAGGAGTATATAAGTTTTTTACATCACATGTCATAAATAACACATTTTGCATAGGAACAGTAATTTTTCCCAATATTTCAAAAAGATGTTGGCTGTCTCGTAAGAACGATGGTATGGCTTTAACTAAAGGCTGTAAAAAATAATCCAAATATTGGGAAATAGGCTTAAACAATGAACCATGGGAAGATACAATAGGTCTCCGTGGGGGAGAGGTAAGACTCTTATGTACTTTAGGGAGGGTGTAAATTAAAGGAACCCTCGGAAATTTGGTAGTCAAAAATCCAAACAGTTTTTCAGAAATCCAGCCATTATTTCTAGCCAAACTTAATTTTGCATCTAGCACTGTTTTGAGTGCATTAGTAGGGTCACTTTCACATTTTACATAAACATTTGTGTCACCCAATTGTGACAACAGTTCAGATTCATAGTATTCACGATTCAAAAGCACAATTGCTCCCACCTTGTCCGCTGACCTAATAATTAAATTTTTGTCATTCCGAAGTGTCTTTAACGCTTCCCTTTCAGAACTCGTGAGATTATCGAAAGTATTGTCTGAAGGTACTCTCTGTAGTAACCTCATATCATGAGTCATCATAGTGTGGAAGCTTTTTATTGCAGCAGGAACATTAGGGGGGTCAAATGTGCTTTTAGGTTTGAATACATCAACACATGTATTGTTATAACTAGAGTCTTCGAAGTGTTCTCTTAAATTAAGCTTTCTTTGGAATTTGAACAAATCAATTTCGGTCTCAAATGAATCATATTTAGGAGTCGGTACAAAGGTCAGGCCTTTCTGAAGGAGTTGATTCTCACCACTAGTCAGTTTATGTGTGCTAAGATTATATATTATGGTTTCCTGTTCCTTGGCCGGCAGCCCCCTCCTCTTGTACCCCACCCCCCGTCTGGTATGTGGTCTCTTCCTCTTTGTGATGTGGATCATGTGGTGACCCCATGAAAAAAAGAAGAAGAGGAGGGAGATCGTTTGTCTCCCCTTGAATCATTGGCATTAGAATTTCCATCACTGTCTGTATCTTGAGAATCCCCAGAAGTATCAATTGTTTCCCCCTGGTTTATGCAGCCGGATACGTCTCGGACGATTAAACCTACTACCCTCCGTTTTACCAATTAACCAGCCATAGACACATTTATCTTTATAGTCCTTGTTTAGTTTAAAGGCAATTAAAGGGCAACTATAGTGAAAAAAAAACTTTGTCTGTATACAATGTATAGATCACTTAGTATAAGCTGCCTTACTTTCATGTTTCTGTGTGGTTTTGTTTCTTCACACTGGCAGAAGTTTGTACCAAGCTGTATAGTCCCCCTCCCCTCTCTGTCTACTCCCCCTCAAGCAGTGACGGGCTATATATATATATTATTGTAAAGACCTGCAAATGACATGTACTTATCTTCAGATCAGCTATGGAGCTACAGACACTCTATTTAGTGACAGACTAAGGTTCCCATCAGTCTACCAGACAGTCCCTAATGAGAAACAGCAGAACCAAGCTATCATTCAGCTGCTCAAACACTTTGGATGGACCTGGGTGGGGATTTTGTCCTTAGATGATGACAGCAGCCAGCGAGCAAGTGAAGATCTGAAGGACCAGATTATAAGGAATGGGATGTGTGTGGAGTTTGTTTATCTGTATAAGTTGGATCAATCTAAAGAGAACCATAATATGAGAAACCTGATTTCAAAGGCATCAGCTAAGGTTGTGATTGTTACTACTTGTGGGAGAAGTTTCTATAATGAATTTGGAAATTTAGCAGAATATAGAAAGGATTGGCCAATGGGAAAGACCTGGATATTGACAAGTGCGTCTATTTATGATGATAAATTTCCAATAATACCAAATCTGGAAATTTTAAATGGCAGCTTGATATTTTCACTTAATAGACAAAAAATTCCAGGACTTAAGGAATTAGTGACAGAAGCTTATCCATATATGTATCCCAATGACGATTATATTGTTAATAAAAAAAGATTACTGTTTGAATGTTACTCTCCTCAAACAATAGAAGATGAACTAAATCAGAATTATCAATGGGCTTACTGTGAGGAGAAAAGTGATGGAATAGAATCCAGAAGATTTTCCTGCTCTGGGAATGAAACTCTCCCATTACAACATCTCCCTGAATATAAAATGATGTACAGTATATATAAGGCAGTGTATGCACTGGCCTATGGTCTACATGGATTATTATTAGAAGATACTTCACACAAGTCACATACTGACAATAACCAGCTAAAGTGGAAACTAAACACAAGGAAGGTGAATCGATATAATGTTATAATGATGATGTATTCGCATTACTGTGCCTATATTACTGCTGGGTATTTTAATATAGTAACATAGTAATAAAAAAAGACTTACATGCATCCAGTCAAACCTTTATAGCCTACTCATGAGCCCTACCTTTGTTGATACAAAGGAAAGCAAAACTCCAAGTGCCAATCAAAAAGGTTCCCTAGAGATGTCAGAACTTCCTGAACTTTGGTTTGTTTCCAAACTATAGAACTTTAGTAAAAGTTCTATAATTCAAAAATAAACCCATTAAAGTCAATAGGAGAAAATAGTTCTAAAAGTTCGGATTAATTACAAATAAAAATAACAATGGTAACTTACTGTAAATGGCTGTGGCACCTGGGAAATGGTTTGGGGAACATGTCACTGTCACCAAAACATGTTTAAACACTAACAGGGCGATGTTCCGAGCACGGTGCTCGGTGCATCCCCCTGTAACTTCCCCTACAATACATTTGAGGGTTACCAAACAATACATTTGAGGGTTATCACCAAAAACGAAACATTCGAGGGAAATCGCCGTGATGCCGCATTCGAGGGTTATCGCCAAAGCGGTACATTTGAGGGTTATGGCCGAAATCGAGGGTTAATTATCGAAAATATGTCTGTGAGTTCGAAAAACCAAACTAGTTTGTAGTTTGGACAAATTTTTGGGTCGAACTCGGGTTCAGGTTCAGATCTCTAATTAATACCAGTCATTTTCAAAATTTTTGCATTTAGAAAAGTATCCAATCCTTAGCTCTTAAAGGTATCCAATGAACTTGCCATTAAAATATCTCCTGGAAGACAGTTCCACAGTTTCACTGTTCTGACTGTAAAGAAACCTTTCCTAACCTGAAGATGAAACTTCTTTTCTTCTATATGCTCTTTTCTTCTAATCTTAAAGGACGTACATGTGTCCTCTGAAACAACCTTTTAGTGAACAATGCTCCAGGGTTTTTCTTATATGGCCCATATATATATTTGTATAAAGTGATGATATGTCTGTGCAAATGTCTATTCTACAATATAACTTGTCTAATCTGCCTGCATATTTAAGCCCCTTTATTAATTTAGTCACCCTTCTCTGAACTCCTTCCATTTCTAAGATGTCCCTTTTGTTTCCAAACTGCACTACATTCCAAAACTGCACTGCATATTCCAAATGAGGCATTCCAGTGCTTTATGAGGGAGAATTATATTTCCCCTCATTATACAAGACAATATCTTGCTAGCTTTAACTGGGGCTACCTGGCATTATTTGCTACAGCTAAGTCTGTTATCTACTAGAACCCCAAAATATTTTTCCAACATAGATAAAACCACGTTGGGCTATTCACTTTTATTGAAGAACTGGAGGTAAAGGAGCTGTGTCTTACAGTATCTCCCATTCTTCAATAAAATGTCCAGGAGCCGGGAACGAAGGTAAGCAACTTACCCAGTCTCTCGCTCCTCCGCCGCTTCCTCTGACAGGTCTTGGTAGACTCTGTAGTCTATGCGCATGCCCAAAAATGGTTTTAGCCACTGTAGATACCCTTTAACTATAACCTTCTTGAATCTAGAATTGTATCAGAGCTAGGTTCAAGTATTCCTACTTTCTGCTTTCATTAAATGGTTAATAGCTTATGAAGCTTTATTGTTCTCTATTGCTCACTGGTTGTCTAACTTCACAGGAAAATATTGTTACATGTTAGGGACCTTAATTTCCTGTCTGGTTTATGTATGATATAACAACACTGTAATATTTTCTTTTTCTTTGAATTAAGGCAAGCAGCCCCCTTTGCACCTTCTATTGCAGACCACATGGCCCCTCCACCTTATGGGGACCATCCCCCACTTGCACCTTAGACCCATACCCCCCTACAGCTTTTTCAGGAGGAAGAATCACATGGAAAGTTTCAAATTTCTCATTCTGCCACTGCCTGAAAAGGCTTTTTTATACAGTTTTCTGTAGGGAGCAGGGGGTATTGCTCTGAGGTGCAAGTGTGGAAGGGGCCATTGGGCTCCATGATGGTGAGTGGCCATGGGGCCTGTGAATGGCAAATGGGGCTGCAAGGGGAGGGGCCATGGGGCCCAAGAGTGGGAGGGACCAAGGGGGCTGCAAGAAAGGAACCATGAGGGCTGCTTGGGGAGGGTCCACAGGGCCCACAAGTGGGAGGGGCTGAGGGAGCTGCAAGAAAGGGGCAATGAGGGCTTCAAGGGGCGGGTACCATGGGTCCCATGAGTGGGAGGAGCCAAAGGGCCTGTAAGGTAAGAGGGGCCATGGGGCAGGAGGGAAGGGGCCAAAGGGGGCCTCACAAGGGGAGGAGCCATGGGAGCCCATGAATATGAGGCGGACACACAGAGAAGAGGGACTGTCACGTGGTTTTAAAGCAGGAAGCAGAAAGTGCAGGTGATCTAATGATTCTGCTACCATATCACATGCAAATGTAAATATTTTCAAAATGATTTTAAAAAAATAAAATAAATAAATAAAAAGTAAATAGCAAAAATACTCAGGCAAGCAATTCCCGCCAAGTCATGTTTGGACCACAGTTACCCTTTAACTGCTAAAGTGAAAACAAACTTGATTGCTGGAATAGTCAGCAAAGCCACAGTGATGCTAATTTTCAAGAGTTCACAAATATTGAATGTTTTTCTTTCTTTTTTTTTTCAAAATTGGTTTCTGTCATTCTTCTCCAAACACTGCGCAATGCAGTGGTTTATTTTATCAATAATGAATATGAATCAGTTTGGGCAGAAATTTCTATCAATAAATAAATATTTTAAGTCATTTATGAATGAATATAATTGTTTATTTCCCACTACAGCTAAATGACATACTAAAAAAGATTCATTTCTCATTGTCGGATAAAGAGGAGATTTTTTTCACTCCAGACGGAGATATTCCAGCACAGTATGACATCATAAATATGATTGAATTTTCCCATGGACATTTAGTAGAAATATGTTTTAACAAGATTGGAAGCTTTAAATCCTCAAGTCCTGACAGTAGCCAACTGATCATCAACAAGAGTCTCATAAGTTGGAACCGATATTTTACAGAAGTAAACGTCCTATAAAGTTCCTTAATTATCCAAAATACATGTAGGCAGAAGATGACATTTTCCTACATTAGGGACAAGTTTTGTGACCACTAACGTCATTTCAAGAAACACCCAGTTAACTTTAACTGTTTACTATATATTGTGCAATTATTATTACATTGTTATTTATTCACAGATCACTTTTGTAGCACATGTTCACTTTAATTAGCCCCATCAACAGTAGGTGGGGCTAGGTTTAATGATGTCACTATATATGTCTTGCACTTGTAGTATTTGGTTACACCTGAGGAAGGGGGTTGGACCCCCCGAAACGTTGTGTACCTGCATGTTGAGCACTTAAATAAATGAAAATTTGTGATTTATCTTCAAGTGTGCCCCCCTGCTTTTTTGATATGGATTATATACTCACCTGATATGGCACAGGTTTCAGGGAGTGCACCTTCTTAACTTACCTGTTGGATATCCACAACTTTTTGATATTTGGACATCTCATATTTCACCAATTAATTTCTCCTCCCTTCTGAATTTCAAGTGCAATGAAACTGCTTATAAACATGGCTAATAGCAATTTTCGTTGCAGGCTTGGAAACATATCCACCCTAAAAACTGGTGACTTGTTCATTATCTACCCACAACCCCTACTGCTATTTTTAACAGTTTATTAAATGCATTTGAAACCAGATATTTAATTATATGTTTCCTTCCATTCTGGCAAAGGGATCTGCCTTTACCTTCTGCTCAATGAGCTTTTTATAAGCTTGAACATGTGCAGAGGAGCAGCAGGTAAAACAGCAATCATTGGTTGTGGTGTCAGCAGGTACAGCCTTGATTGACTGCATGGAGGGAGGGGTCAGTTTACGCTGCCAAAATGGGGTCAATAATTATTCTTAAATATCTGGTTAGTAATGCAGGTAATAAAGTGCTCAATATATCAGTTGGTAACTGACAATGGACCAGTTTTTTTGTTTTAAAGGTGGGCATGCCCTTTAACATGTCTGTGCTTCCATCATGGAATTTTTTCCTTTTGTCTGTTTTAATCTTTATTTAACCTATTTAACAGGGTAATCATCTAGTTCCCTTCTAGCATGTTTTCGAGGGTTTCATGAAAGGCTGGGTTTCGAATTTTAACAAATTAAAAATCACGCAAATCCTGATTCAAAGAGACTTGTTATCAATATTAAATCCCCATTGTAGGTGCTTCTAGGAGCAAAGGTGTAATTCCTTGAATGTTTATATATTTATGTTCCAGTGAAGTTCAGAGAAATGACTTGTTAGGGGTTTCTCCTAGGTTTTTTTTTGTCTGGACAGACCTCTCATGTAAATGTTAGTAGAACATCAATATACTGTAAAACCCTCCACCAACATCTATTAACAAACCCCCAGCCTATGAAACCTTTTCATGTGGAATCCACGTTGGATTCTTGGCATTTATCAATAAATATAACAGTAATTGTTAGAAAACAATTATTGATAGTATAAAGAAATTGTCCCAATAGACAAAGTACATTCACAAACATACAACAAGCTGTGTCTTGCTGTGGCCATTGGGTGTTTTATGAAATTAACCTGTGGGTACTAGGGGTCAGTGGTACTAGGGGTCAGCTCCCACAATCCACCTTAGCTGGGTAAACCCAGCTAAATGTATGCAGTACATGCACATGCTCTGTAGTGTTCAACAGGTCAAAACAAGGTTGAGCCTTGCTTCCTAGAAGCTGGCAGCCAATCATTTAACAGCATAGGGATTCTCCCACTTCCTGACACAGAACAGGGATTTCAGTTTTGCTTTTTTTTTCAAATGCGTTCAATGGTTTTGTCCTAACAATTATATAATCCCTTACTTTTCATACAAAAAAGTATGGTAATCTTTGCTGTGTATTTCTTAGCTACGATGGATGAAATAAACAGAATATTAACATATTAAAAAGTAAACGTAAGTCTTGGGAATTGAACGGCAACTTCATGTATTCTTTCTTGCTAAAAGCAGAGCTCTCGCCCTTAACCTAACAGATATTCTATGTGGATCCATAGTATTTGTAGAAACTATCTTTAGCAAGGAACATAATGAAATTTTAAAGAGTAAAGGTTTGTACACACATACGATTTTGCATGTGACCTTCCACCGCCGATCACGACTCACACCTGCGTCGAACGTCCGTTTCAGATGATAGCCGCGTGTGTATGCATTCGGTCGGGGGTCATTCGTCAATCTGCCTGGCGATTTGAACCTGTGACCTTTTGGAATGTTTGTTTCTAAAACATGCTCTCTACCTGGTGAGCTATCACTGCAGATGCATGGAAGCCATTTAGAACTTTATCTTTTGCTAGGAACAGAATTCAGTAAACAAAATTCAGTAAAATTAGCTGACTATTTTTTCTATTGTCCCAGGAAGCCTGTATGCAATTCACACTGACTTGTAAATAAACTGCAGGGTAACAAAACAAAGTCTTATCAGGGACTTCCATATTGGTGTGGAGACATCTGTATAGAAAATACATATAAAGACAGTGAATACTGGGGTCAGGGGCATGGCACTGTGATGATTACATGGGCTGTGAGTTGTACTGTCAAAAACATGGAAGCCTTCTTAAAGTTACAGACTCTATATCTCACATGTACTAAATGCAACTTACTAGACAAGAATTTTACAATGTGTAGGTGTTCTGGGGAGAAAAACTTCCATATTAGGATTTAAAAAGTTTAGTTCTCCTTTAAGGGCAAGTCAAACTAAACAAAAACTAAAATTAGTTAAAACAAAATAACCCCTAAACTACTAAACCAAAATGTGTACCTTGCTAACCATTCTACCTGTAAGATGAAGGGTGGTTTTCTGCTGGGATAGTTTGACGTTATACATTTTTTTTTTGGGGGGGGTGAAGTTCAGTGGGGTCAAAGTGCCTCTTAAAAATAATATTAGCTCCAATTCTGGACTTCTTATCTGATAGTGACAATGTATTTGATTTCAGACCCCCCGTTCCGTGTGCAGTGAGAGCTGTTCTCCAGGATACAGGAAAGCCCCCAGGAATGTGCAGTTTACCTGCTGTTATGACTGTGTGCGCTGCTCAGAGGGACAAATCTCCAACACAACAGGTAAGTTCCACCATCAGGTTTTAGGTTTTCAGGCTTAAAGGACAAATAAACACTAATATTAGAAACATTTCAGGTGAATACACATATAATGGGGGTTCTGAAACACTTTTTTAGAATATTAGCGTATGTCTATAACAGTTTTCAATTATCCAAGATGTTGTCTCTCAGATATTAAGTCAGTTCACTTACAGTAGCAAGTGAAGAAGTTTTACTCATTCAAGTGGCTTCCTTATTTTAACTGAGTATTAGTAACAGTTGCTGTTATAAGTATAGATGTTACATTACTTGAATTGTAACGATCTAATTAAAAGAACCCTATGTGCAATGATATTCACAGTCATTTTCCACCTACCAGATAATGGTAACATGTTGAAGCCAATGAGTTGTACATTCTGGACAGGGAATAGAACTGGATACCCAGAGGATTGAAAGGACATTTATGTCTAATTGGAGAAACCATCCATGAATAGTCGTGGGAATCATTTGACAAAACTTTTTATATAATTAAAGTGATGTAACCAAACTCTAATCCTGGTTCTAAACCTGGTTCCTAACATTATCATAAACCAATAGCAAGTCACGCCCACCAGAAAGCCACACCCACCTTATCACCTATACTTACCTCTGCTGGCACAGGTAGAAACATATTTAAAAGGTAAAGGGTGACTTTAGGAAGCTTTCTGTAGTGTGACTGTGAGTATCTATGAATGAATGAGTATCTATGAATGAGGCTCAGAAATACTGTCTGATTTTCATGTCGAATTTGACAGCAACACTATTTTTTATCTCCTACAGAGCTTTTGCCTAACACATTCTGCACCTTGTAAGTTTTAATTAAACAGGTTAAACGGAATTGATACAAATGTGATACGTTCCCTTTATTCACAAGATACCCCATTTACTACTGCCTTATTTACCACTGCTTAATAGGCTATTCGGGCAAAAGCATCATTACAGGTCAGTTTACATCTTCTTTAAAGGGTATCTTCCCCCTTAAACATTTTTTTTTACTGTAGTGTAGGTCCCCCTATCCCACCCCCAAGAGCCAAGTTTGATTGTCCCAAAGAATATCAGAACGATACTTACAATCCTTCATCCCCTGAAGCTCAGAGCTCAGCCCTCTGCTTGCTGGAACTGCAAGCAGGGGGCCGGACCAGCAGCCATGTCTGTGATTGGTTGAAAGGCAGCCCATCACAGACGCGGCTGCCGGTTTTACTGAACACCGGGAAACAATGGATTGTAAGTATCATTCTGATATTCTTTGGGATAATCGAACATGGTGGTTGGGGGTGGGATACCCTACACTACAGCAAAATGCTTTAACGCTAGGGCACAGTTTAGCAAAGTTAGCTCAGGCAGGAGGGAGGGAGAGGGCTCCTCTGCACATGTCAGCTACCTTGTTAAGGTACGGAAATTGCAGAGACAGGATGACTTTCTGAAATCCTCCTACACTGCACTTTCTGGGACTTTGAACAAGCACTACAAGAGAACCATTTGGAGCAGAGATGTAAGGTAAGGATTTTTATATAGATTGTAGAATTTTGAAGGATCACACACCTTGTAAATGAGAACAAAATTTTATTGAACCATCAACACAACACGCACAATGTTTTGGGGCTCCTCCCCCTTCATCATGTGCTGCAGGGGGAGGAGCCCCCCAAAACGTTGTGCGTGTTGTTTTCATGGTTCAATAAAAGTTTGTTCACATTTACAAGTTGTGCAATCCTTCAAAATTCTACAATCTATATTAAATATTATTAACCCTTTAGGGGTCTGCACCCGTTGCTCGTGGATGTGCTAAGGACAATTTTTCCTAGAGGTGTAAGGATTTTTATACACTACGTAGTGGGGCCAGTGGTGGGTTAAATTTTAGTTTTGGGGGTGGACATGCCCTTTAATGACATCACAACATATGCATATTTTGCATTTAGAATAGCAAGTTTAGAATTCTGCAGTTACTGGATTAACAGGGTCTTGGCTTTTTGGAGTTTTTTTGTTCCTAAGCATTTTTACTTTACAATATTTCACTGCGAACTATTAAGCCAGGAAGCAATGTAATGAACTGACCTAATGTAATAAGCTGTCATCTTAATTCATCTTGAATTAACTTTGAAATGACACTTTATATCTTTTTTTGATTACCTCAAAGGGTAACTCCAGCCCCATAATGACACCCCCCAAAACCCCATTTTTGTTTTGATCCGACACTCCTACACTGAGATATTAGAACGCAACCACAATCTCTTGCCAGTCTTCTCTCTTCTTCCTTGTAATGACTGTTAGTCATGGCCTCAATGGTTATATCACAAGCAATGGCTGAAATTACCGAAGAAGCGTGCTTTGTTGAGAGGCGGGGGAGGGACTTCTGCCAAAAGGAATTATGGTTCTTTAGGTTCTATTAACTCAGCATGGGAGCATTAGAGAAAGGTAAGATTAAAACCAAAGTGGTATGTTGTAAGGTAATTCTTCAAAACATGTTAAGTTATTGTGTGGGTGAACTTTTAATCAAGGCTCTTCAACCTGTAGGTTTTCAGATATTTCAGCATTCCCTGGCTGCCTTATGCTTTGTAGAGTGCTTTTAGTAGAATGCTTGAAGGTGTAGTAGTTTTCAAACATCTGTAAACCCACAGGTTGGAGGCCTACTGGTTGGAAACCCTTGTACTAGATAATAATACTATATACATCTGGACATATCGGACCCACAGATGTGACCATATGTCACATTGTTTCTTCAGGATCTGACACATGCATTGATGCATTGTCAATTAGTTTCTTTTAAATCCTTTAAAATACATTAATTTGTATTCCCACTACAATCCAATTCCTTCATTGTGAAGTTGCTTTATTGTATTCTCATTGCCTGGTGGATGTAATAATATTAATGTAGACATGTGTCCTTTTATAATTTATTTTTCCAATATTTTCTCTATTTTATGTAATTAAGCATAATTTAAATTCTTACAGATATGGAAACTTGTCTACAGTGCCCTGAAGATCAATGGCCCAATGAAAACAGAACTGTCTGTATCCAGAGGAACAGAGAATTTTTATCATATGAATGTCCCTTAGGACAATCTCTGGCTGCATTATCAGTTGTTTTATCTTTTAATGCCACTTTAGTACTTTTGCTTTTTATAAAACATCATAAAACTCCTGTGGTTAAAGCCAATAACCAAACCCTCAGTTACATCCTCCTCTTCTCCCTCACATTGTCCTTCCTCTGCTGCTTCTTGTTCATTGGCCATCCAGAGAAGGTGACCTGCCTGCTCAGACAAGTTACATTTGGGATCAATTTCACAATCTCAGTATCTTGTGTTCTGGCTAAATCAGTCACAGTTGTCATTGCCTTCAAGGCCACCAAGCCTGGGAGCAAGATAAAGAAATGGGTGGGAACAAGAGTGTCCATCTGCCTGGTCCTTCTCTGTACCCTGGTCCAGGTTGTGATATGCCTGGTCTGGCTGATCTCCTTCCCACCATTCCCAGACTATGACACTCACACTTACCCTGGGAAGATGATATTACAATGTAATGAAGGGTCTGTTTCTCTGTTCTACACTGTGATTGGTTACATGGGATTACTGTCTGCATTAAGTTTCCTTGTAGCTTACCTGGTTAGGAAGTTACCAGCCAGTTTTAACGAGGCTCAGCTGATCACTTTCAGCATGCTGGTGTTCTGCAGTGTTTGGGTGTCCTTCATCCCAGCCTACCTGAGTACCAAGGGTAAATACATGGTGGCTGTGGAGATCTTTGCTATCCTGGCTTCCAGTGCAGGGTTACTGGGCTGTATATTCATTCCAAAGTGTTACATTATCCTGCTCCACCCTGAGCAGAACACCAGAAAACACATCACTGGGAAACTGTAACACCTTCATATAAAATAATAATCATGATTGTATAATAATACTCCTTTCCCCCCAGACATTATTTGTACTCTTTGCAGTTTATTTCTTATCAATTATTGAAGATATTTGCATTGCTTTTTAGGCTGTCTGGGCTCCAGGGTAACAGTAGATTTTAAAGTCCTATCTATCAGAGCGTGAATACTGAGGGTATGTCCAATAAAGGTACATGCTCACAAGGCACTTTGAAGACTCCATTGGCTGTGCATTGGCAACATACAGTAGTAGCCTTTTTAGTTATATAATATACTTCTTAAATGTGAGTAAAAGCAACTTAGAAGAGTAGTATCTTACAGTGTACTGTACAGTAGTGATAGACCTGAACCCGAAACCCGAGTTTGGGCCGAATTTTACGAGTATAGACAAACACAAACTATACAAAACTCTATCCGAACTAGTTTGGTTTTCCGAACTTGCGGACATATTTCGATAATTATCAAAAAATTTGATAATTTTGGAATTCACGAATTGGTAACCCTCGGATGTAACGTTCAAATTCGGTAACACTCTGATGTATCTTTCAGTAACCCTTGAATGTAGTCTTCGTTTTTGGTTACCCTCAAATGTAGAGGTCGATTTCAGTAAACCTTGAATGTACCGTTCAGTAACCGTCAAATGTAGCAGTCAATTTTGGAAACCCTCCAATGTATTGTTCGATTTCGGTAAAGCTCAAATGTATCGTTCTGTAACCCTCAAATTTAGTGGCCAATTTCGGTAACCCTCAAATGTATCCTTCGATTTTGGGAACCCTCAAATGTATTGTTTGGTAACCCTCAAATGTAGCGTTCGTTTTCGATAACCCTCAAATGTCGTTTTTGGGTAACTCTTGAAAGTCTGTAACCATCGAATGTAACGTTCAGTAACCCTTGGATTGGCCATAACCCTCGAATGTAGTGTGCAGAAACCCAACAGGTGTTCTGGTAAGAAAACTTTAACATTAAAGGGCAATTAAAGGATAACTGTATTGCCTCAATGCATTTTTTAAAAAATAAACTGCTTTCAAAAGAGTAAAGGTATGCAGCCCTCCCTATATGTTTTTTTCCTGATTTTGAGCTTCTCTCTGCCTTCAATTAGCCACACTGTGAAGGGGGTGTAACAATTCTGTCTGCCTGTAACTGTCACTCAAAACTAGCAGTGAGAAAACACTACTCCACCCATCCTTGATCAGCTTGATTATGTAGGCTGTATCCTAGCAACGGAACAGTTCAAGTTTGTTTGACTGGCAGAGGAGGAGGAGAGAGGTTGTAACAGACATTCCCACCAGCCAGGGCCATATAGGAGGCAGACTTTTAGGGAAGGCAGCACGGTTGTAAATGAGAGTAAGCTATTTCAGCTGCTGGAAGTGTGGACATGTAATGGGGGAGATGTTGTTTTTTGGGGTATTGTTGTCCTTTAAGGTTAAAAAAAGGTTTAGCTCTGCGTTCATTATAAAAATCTTCCTTATAGAGATCATATATTAATGTTGGGTTGATTAACGACCAAATAACAACAGCAGCAGTAATTGGCCACACCGGGTGGTATCTGTCCTACCAATGTTATTATTTTATGAGGAGGTTGTAAAATAACCCTGTGAATGTAATCTGGCATTTAAGGACAAATATCGGATATCAGTGTTTTCCAATACTGATCCTTTATAAATACCATCCTTGAACACTGCTATTTTATAGATAGTATACCTTCTAGTTCTAGTTCTATGTAGTCTTTAAATAACTTTGTAACCAGGTACACCTATTGTCCACAACTGTTGGCCCCGGTATCCATTATCTCTTTTTAAAAGATGATTTTGTAAAAAAAAAAAAAAAAATAAAAAAAAAAAAAAAAAAAAATATATATATATATATATATATATATATGTATGTATGAGAGACCCTTATATGATTATTTGTATAGTCTCTGGTAGGTTAGTGGGCTAATGTCTTTAAGTCTTTGGGGTTATAAGTTAATATTTAAAGTCCTACCTTTGCAAATGTTATAACATTACTTCATTCTGAGTCTGACTATTTATGTTGTCTGGAAAATAAACTGCAATGGTTGCAATTCTTTCTTTTTTGTATTTTAACTGAATCTTTAATAGCATTATGAAAAGAAAAGGAAGAAAGAAACGGGTTCTGTTTGTTAGCGAAAACTCAGTTCTTTGTGTCTGAAAGGAAGGTCTGTGCTCAGACAGCTAACAATCATTTATTGTGCTTGTTTTCAGAATGGTAGCATAACAGATTAGATTTAAAAGAGCTAAAGGATGAGAGTAGGAGAGAGTTCCAAAAGTAGGGAGCAACAAGAGAGAATGGTTTAAGATGGGAGAAAGCAGCGTTCATTGGGAATTTGTAGAGAAGATTGCCATGTGAGGGAATGTCTGGAACCAAGAGAGAAGACAAGTAGGGAGGCGCAGCAGAGTGAAGGGATTTAAAGGTTAAAAGAAGGGTATTGAAAAAGGGTGATTATTTGCTTGATGGGAAACTATCCTATAGACTGCAGTATTGGAGTTGCAGGTTTTCTCTTAGAGGAAAGCAAGATAATCTGAATGCCGAGTTTAAGATTGCCTGGAGAGGGGAAAGATGACAGGCCAAGTAGAAGAAAGTTACAGTAGTCAAGATGGGAGAATTAAAGGGCATGCATGAGCATTTTAGTAATGGAGTGAGATAAGAAAGAGCAGATCTAAGGAGAAAATGACACATCCTGGTGACATTGTTAACATGATGACAAAAGGAAAGAAAGGAGTCAAGAATTACAGTATGTATAGAATTATAAGGTCCTAATCCTTGGTTTTGTAGCTGCCTCAATATATACCTTGGATTGCAGGTCCTGTATTCGTTCAGGCTCAATCCTATTGCGCCTGTCCCAAAGCATATGATACAAACGAAAAGATGGACGCAAGAGAGCCAAAATCTAGCTTAAATGCTAGTGTTGCTTTTTATTAAGGAGTGAAGCTCCTTAATATAAAAAGCAACACTAGCATTTAAGCTAGATTTTGGCTCTCTTGTGTCCATCTTTTCGTTCCTAGCTGCCTCCTTAGCTGTTGAGCAGGCCCATGAAACCAAAGTTTTAATTATAATAAGATTGTATTATAGTAATATGACTGTATTAATTATAATAAGATTGTATTATAGTAATATGACTGTATTAATTACAATAAGATTGTATTATAGTAATATGACTGTATTAATAATAATAAGATTGTATTATAGTTATATGACTTCTCCTTTTAAAAGAAACTCATTTTGAAGCCTGAACATCTATTGATTCACAAAAAATTACCTATAATCTATAAAACATCCTTCTCTAACAAATACGAGAAGATAAAATGGAAAATGGATAAAAATTTATAAAAATAGAAGATACATAAATTTATATTTCACTATCAATAATAAAAACTATACTATAGTTAATCTTTATGCCCCTAATAAAGCAATAATCAATCTTTATGCCCCTAATAAAACAATAATAAATATTTATGACCCTAATAAAGCAATAATAAATCTTTATGCCCCTAATAAAGCAATAATAAATCTTTATGCCCCTAATAATCTTACTCTAGAAGCCACAGATTCAACAGGAAAATATAAATATTAAAACAATCAAGACTTAAACAATCTCCTAAAACATTTTATGACATAGGGAAAGTATCACATCCAATGGATAAAGATGAACTTTATTCTAAAACACATAACATGCATTCTAGGTTGAATATTTGTCTCACAGATAAATGGCTTTTTACAATATATCCTCAAAGCAGAAATACAAAATAGAATAGATTCCAGTTATTTTAAAAATTTCTGAATCATATAATAATCACCCACAGTGTATGTGGAAATTAAACTTGTTTTTAATCTCTACACAGAAACTCAAAACTCAATTAAAAAAGCCTTGAAAGAATATTTTGACATAAACGACAATGATCAAGCACATACATTTAGTATTTGGAATGCTCACAAGGCTTTCATAAGAGATGAACTAATTAAAATAGCATCTATACAGAAAAAAAAGAGATTACATAAAAGGCTAACAGTAACTGAATAAATCAAAACCCTTGATAATGAACAAAAAATAATCAAAACTTACCAATAAATCCTTACAAGAAAAATCAATTACATCTAATTGAACTCTATCATTTTGAAAGGTATATTAGACAATTACTTTTTTATGCACAAGGCCTCAAGTCCTAGCAAACAAATTTAAGATAAAAATAGCTAAATATAAGATATCTTGTTTTTTTCCCAATAAAACAAACAAAAGATATTTAATCCCCAAGATTTATCAATTCTCTAGATATTACCAATCTCTTTATAATCTCAAAGATAAATCAGGAATCCATGTCCCCAATAAAATAGAAATAAATCAATTTTTAAATTCTTTACACTTACCAACACTAACAAATTCACAATAACCAAAATAGTCTGCTCTTTACCCAATAATAAAGCCCATGGTAAAGACAGATATTCAAACAAATATTATAAAGCATTTGACTATAGTCTTATACCATATCCACAAAAATTATATACAACAGCAGTGGAATAATAATCCTTCCCACAAAAAATGATGATAGCTATGATAATTCCGATTCCTAAAGCCAATGAAAATGAGACTAAGATAAGAAATTACAGACCTACTTCATTACCTAATAGTGATATAAAAATATTCAACAAAATATTAGCCAATAGAATACAAACATTTCTACCAGGATTAATACACACTGATCAAGTTGCATTTGTTACTAATTGGCAACCAAATGATAACACTAGGAAAAATATAAACTTAATAAATTGGACTAAAAATAAAACTTTAATAAAACTTTAATGCTTACTATGGATGCAGAAAAAGCATTTGATCAAATTAATTGGTTTCACTTGGACTCTGTATAAGGAAAATTTAATTTTTCAGGATGGATTAAGAATGCTATAAAAACTTTGTACTATAACCCATCTGCTTTAGTTTTCATATCCAATATGCCTTCAATTACTTTTAATATATCTAATGGTACCAACTAAAGATTCTCCCTATCACCCTTGATTTTTGACTTAGCTATGGAGCCACTAGCAGAAGCTATCAGGACAAATAATAAAATCAAAGGGATTACGATGAACATAACTACAAGATAAGTCTATTTACAGATGACCTTCTTATATCAATATCAAACCAAATCAAATCTTTAATTCATCAGTTAGGCAGGAAGTGTGGGTATTGCTGAGTGAGTTGAACTGGATGGATGGATGGATGTATTTATTTATTCAACCTCAAATTCTATATTACTACACTATAATATACTATTTACAATCTACTCTAACTCTATTTAGTAACATATTTTTATAAATTCAATGACTCTATATCATATATATCAGGAATGACTGTATCCATTACATTAAAAAATCTTTCTGTCTGGTAAATATAAATATATCTGGGAGCACAATTCTAAAACCTATTTAGGAGTTCAGTTTACCTGTACAATTCCACACTTATATTCACATAAATATAAACCATTCTTAGAAGATACTGAAAATACTTACCAGCTTCTATCACAAAAAAGAATTGGACAAAACAAGTCCCACATTTACTTATAAATAGGAGTTGCACAACATTTAAACCTAATTACTTTTTCTTAGGTTGGGTCAGATCTCTTACCCTACAACACATTAGCCGTGTCAGTTTGGGTAGTGCCTGTGTTTTTTGCCTATAACACACGTCGGCACAGTATCATCACTCCAACCAAAAAATTATTTAGATCCCAAAATGGCCAAGTGGCCCAATTTACATATACGATTCCCTACATACCCAGGTCTCTCTCCCAAACACACCTATATACACATATGGCAGTGGCTGGTACATGCGGTAGAAAAATACGGTCAATATTCTGATTGTAATCCAAGAAACAATAGTAAACTATTATGTTACTCAAAACTTTTGGGGATAAAGCTAACAAACTATTGATCACATATGCCAATAGACTCAATAGTATCAAAAGCCGATGATCTCAACAAAATCAAGAACCATCCTACCTCCGGAGCGCTCCGAATTTTAATGGATGTGAAGAGACCTTACTTCGGGATAACCTCCCTCTTGTTTACCATTTATGTTCCTCTTTACCAAAGTTTATAGACCAATTTCAACATCTCGTCCAGACCGCCAAGCCGCCATGTACCAGACCACGCCGAGAACGCCGACGCACGTTTCGTCACGTGACCGGTGACTTCATCAGGGCGTGGTTTGCAAGTCCAAGGAATCCCAATTTAAACACATCACTGAACGTCCTCCTCTGACGTTACCTTATTCCCCCGAAATAGGATTACTAAAACCTTCTATAAAGTGCTCAGTGCCTATAAAAGAAAACACCTTATCAAATAAATAAATAAATAGATAAAAGAATTTTATTTCGTGTGCATGGCCTAAAAACGTCATCTTAAATAATCTTAACTCTATAGTTCTTTTGTAATCCTGACTGGGGGCAGTTCTGTTAGGGCAGTTTTTTAGGGCAATCTAAAGTTTATTTAAAGAGAAACAGGAATTCTCTATATATGTTTTATCCTTCTGACATTAGTTATGTAGTTGTTTATTTAACTGCTTGCTTATCATTATATCTTTTAACTTACAGGAAGCATGAGAAGTTAACATCCTCATTTATACCTTCTGGGCATCTTGTGCCCAGTTAGAAAATCCAGCGTAATTCTCGTTGTAGCAGCAACTTTTCTAGATCTCCACCCCTAATTCCTATCGATACCTGTTCGATCGCGCCATTTTTTATGGCATACGGGTTTCCTTGATGTTCTTGTATCACATGCTTAGCCACACTACTTTTTTGTGGCTCTTTATTGATTATAGCTCTAATGTGTTCCTGTATGCGTACAGTCATTTTTCTCCTTGTTTTTCACACATTTACAGGAGATCACATATATGACATTTCTCGACTGGCATGTAAGAAGCTTTTTAACTTCGTATTTTTTCCCATATTTATTGGAGAAAGTATTCTCCTGACCGTTGTATATACATATATTACATTTGCCACATTTTCTATTTCCATGATGTTCCGGAATTCCTAACCATTTCTCCATTGTATTTTGTTTCGGTTTTTCCTCATAGTGGCTTCTGCATAGGATATCTTTTAGAGATGGCGCTCGTCTAGCTGTAAGTTGTGGTGTGTTACCTATTTTTAAATCTTGATCTTCCTTTAATAGATACCAATGTTTCTTAAAGCATGTTCTTAATGTTTCCCAATGTGAGTTAAATTTTGTAATAATCCTAATTGTATTATCTTGTCCTTTCTTCATCCCTTTTTCCATCAGAAGGCTATTTCGATTTTTTAATGAAGCTTTTCGTTTTGCCTTTAATAGAGCTTGTCTCTGATAGCCTCTCTGTTCAAAATCTTCGACCATTTGATTTGCTTGTTTTTCAAATGTATTTTTGTCTGTACAGTTTCTTCTTATTCTTAGGAATTGTCCTCCCGGTATTCCTCTTTTCGTTGTTATAGGATGGTGGCTCTCGGCATGGAGAACCACATTCACAGCCGTCGGTTTTCGATATGTTTCACTCACCACTTTGCCACCAACTATTTTAATCAATAAATCAAAAAATTCAATACTTTTTGTACTATAGTTAAATGTCAAATGGATATTATAAACATTGTTATTTAGTTCTCTTACCAGATCTACCAGATCCTCCTCAGACCCTTTCCAAATGATGAAGATGTCATCTACATAACGTATCCATATTAATAGATCATCCTCTCTTTTACCTTTTGAACATACATCTTGTACTGTTGTAAGTTCCCACTTTCCAAGATGTAGACATGCATACGTTGGAGCACAGGTCGCACCCATCGCGGTTCCTTGCTGTTGATGGTAATATCTCCCATCAAAAATAAAGAAATTATTCTGCAATACCAATTCCAACATATTATTCACCAAATTTGAATTTTCTTTATATTCTACTCCTCTCATCTTTAGGAAATAATTTATTCCCTCCAGACCCACCTTGTGCGGTATAGAAGGATATAATCCCTCTACATCCATAGTTACGAGAAACGTACCCTCCAGTACTTCTATGTTGTTCAGTCTCCTCAGAACGTCTCGTGTGTCTTTCACATAAGAGGGGAGTATGTATAGAAAGGGTCTTAGAATGTAATCCACATATTTACTCACCCCTTCAGTGGGTCCTTGTATGCCGGAAATGATGGGCCTTCCTGGGGGATTTTTCTTATTTTTGTGAATTTTTGGAATATGATAGAAGGTCGGAAGTTTGGCTGTGGTATTGTACAGAAAAGCAAATTCCTTTGAGTTGATCAAATTTCTCCTTAATGCCTCATCCACCATCACCTTAATTTTTCCCAAAATTCCTTCGATAGGGTTTATTTTTACTTTCACATACTGATTAGTGTCTTTAAGTTGTCTCAAGGCCTCCAGCCTATATTTATCTTTGTCGAAGACTACCACATTTCCACCTTTATCAGCTGTTTTTATCTCTATTTGACCACATTTTTTGAGGGATTCTAGAGCAACCCTTTCTTCCCTAGTGAGATTGTCCTCAACTTGATCCCTTTTATTAAGTCTTAGGATTTCTTTTTCCATGCGTTTAACAAATATATTAATATGTGGATACATGCTATTAGATGGAAAAAATCTCGAATTAGGTTTAAGTTTAGTAAAACCAATATGTCTATCTGCAATGGTATCTTGACAACCTTGTTCATTCAGATGTTCACTCATTAGATCCTGTAAATCAAACAGTGATTTCTTATCATGGATATCCAAATTCTCTTGTATATTTTTTGTTTCTTGGATTACAATCAGAATATTGACCGTATTTTTCTACCGCATGTACCAGCCACTGCCATATGTGTATATACGTGTGTTTGGGTGGTTGGGAGAGAGACCTGGGTATGTAGGGAATCGTATATGTAAATTGGGCCACTTGGCCATTTTGGGATCTAAATAATTTTTTGGTTGGAGTGATGATACTGTGCCGACGTGTGTTATAGGCAAAAAACACAGGCACTACCCAAACTGACACGGCTAATGTGTTGTAGGGTAAGAGATCTGACCCAACCTAAGAAAAAGTAATTAGGTTTAAATGTTGTGCAACTCCTATTTATAAGTAAATACTTACCAGCTACCTTTCAGCGCCTTGTGGAAAGGTCCTGAGAGACTTAAAGGACAACTAATGCCTCAGAACAACATTGAATTAGAAGGCAGATCTCCTAGTTATAAAAGCAGTAATCGGCATCTCACCTCTCATTTTAATACGGTTGTTGAGAAATTTGTCTTTCTAACACGTGGACTGTGTCTTATTTCCCATTATTCCAGTATTGCAAAGTGTGGTCACTGACTATTATGTTCTTTACACATGCTCAGTCCAAAGAGACTGCAGGAACTTGTTACAGTTGGTCACACCCACAAGTAGCCTCTAGCCAATCCATTTACAAGACAGAATTGGCAAGGAATCATGTGACTGAGATCAGGGGTGTGGCCAGTTACTGTACACACAAACAGTTATTTCATCCAGTTCTTTAAGTGATAACATTGGGTTTTGAACCTCATTTAAGTCATTTCTCCAGAGCGATCAGCTCTTGAGCGATTTTCTTTCAAAGGGATTTTCTGTTTTTAAGGGTAGAGAAAGCGTTAAGAAACAAAAGCGTTTCTTAACTGTGGTTTGCAGCCTAGTAAATGTACTAACCTAACACTATTTATTTCTAGGAGTGTGCCTGTGTAAGTAATTAATCACTGTTGTGTTTTTTGTTTGTTTTTTTTACTACTTACTTACTGCTTGAATAGGGTAGTAGGAATTGTTTGAGTAAACTCAAAGCACTGGTTTACTAAAACAAATACTGGTGTTTAAAAAGCACTGTTTAAAAATACTGGTGTTTAAAAAGCACTGCTACCTGTAGAGCGGGGGCTGGTAAGAGACAAAGGAAAGGCATTTTTTTTCTTTTCTCTGATTGGATGGGGGTGTAGCTAATTGGTTTAAATTGGCTGAGGGCTGTTGGCTCTTTGGTTTTGAACCTCATTTAAGTCATTTCTCCAGAGCGATCAGCTCTTGAGCGATTTTCTTTCAAAGGGATTTTCTGTTTTTAAGCGGAGAGAAAGCGTTAAGAAACAAAAGCGTTTCAAACAAGAAAGCATTTAAGAACAACACTGCTATTTCTCTGCTGTGTATTGCTGTATATTGCTGTTTAGTATGGACAGTTTTGTTGGGGCCGCGCAATGTGCATCCTGCTGCATGTATGGGATCTTGGAGCAGCCGCCACAGGGGACCTATGTATGTGTCAGATGTGAGTGGGTTGCCCATTTGGAATCTGAGGTCCAGAGTCTAAAGGGTAAACTTGCAGCATTGCAGGGCTTGGCAAATCTGGGGGAAATACAGGTACTGGCAGGGGCCAGTAAATTGGAGGATGGAGATGGGGCAGATAAGGTGGTAGATAGATTTGTAAGGGTCACCAGGGGAAGTAGGGGACGGAAGGATAGGGACGCTTCTTCCCAACTGGTCGATCCCAACAGATTTGCCATTTTAGGCGAAGATGTGGAGGACGATGGCTCGGAAGCAGCATGTATGGAGCGGGCCTTTCCCTTGAGCACCCATGGGACAGCCATCTTCAATACAAGGGAGGGAGAACTGGGGGTTAGGAAGGATAGGCAGGTGGTAGTGGTAGGGGACTCCCTTATTAGAAGGGTAGATAGGGTAATCTGTCGCCAAAACCCTGCATGCCGAACAGTGTGTTGTCTGCCTGGTGCTAGGGTTCGACATGTGGTGGATCATGTAGATAGATTATTGGGTTGGGCTGGGAGTGACCCGGCGGTCTTGGTTCACATTGGTGCCAATGACAAAGTTAGAGGTGGAGGTGAGGTCCTTAAAAATGATTTCCGAGAATTAGGGGCCAAGTTAAAAGCAAGGACCTCCAGGGTAGTGATTTCAGAAATACTACCGCAGCCACGTGCTACACTAGGGAGACAACGGGAGCTCAGGAGTATAAATGCGTGGCTAAGAGAGTGGTGTAAGGAGATGGGGTTTGGGTTTTTAGAGAACTGGGCTGATTTTTCTGTTGGCTACAGGCTCTTTAGTAGAGACGGATTGCACCTCAATGGTGATGGTGCAGCTGTTTTGGGGGAGAAGGTGTAGGGGGGGGTGGGGGAGATTTAAATCTGGATGGGGGGGGGGGAGGGAACGTTGAACCACACAGGGGTAGATAGAGAAGTTAGAGATCAGGGGGCTATTAACACAATGGAGGGAGGAGAAGGGGGAGGGGGGAGCATAGAGGATAAGGAGGCATGTACGACCATGTATGGAAGTAAATCAATTGATAATCTAAAATGTATGTTTACAAATGCAAGAAGTCTGGCTGGAAAAACCGGCGAACTTGAAATAATAGCTTTAAAGGAAAGGTATGATGTAATTGGTATAGCAGAATCATGGCTTAATGATTCACACGACTGGACAGTAAATATTGAAGGATACTCCTTATTTAGACATGACAGAGTTAATAAGAAAGGAGGAGGAGTATGTATGTATGTTAAACAGGAATTGAAGCCAAATTTAAAAGATGGAATAGATGGGGGAGTAAACGATACGGCAGAAACATTATGGGTGGAACTGTGTACAGGAAGCAAGAAGGTAGGTAAATTAATTGTTGGAGTATGTTATAAGCCGCCAAATACCGGGGAAGAGGTGGAAATGAATCTCCATATGCAGTTGGCGAAGGCTGCTAGTATGGGGCATGTTCTGGTTATGGGGGATTTTAACTACCCTGACATAGATTGGAGTAAGGGAACTGCCAGCACCACAAAAGGTATAAAGTTCTTAAATTTCCTATATGAGCATTTTCTTTCACAGATGGTAGAAGTTCCTACTAGACAGAATGCGTTGTTGGATCTGGTGATATCTAATAACCCTGAGCTCATTTTGGAGATGAGGGTAATGGGAAGCTTAGGGAATAGTGACCATGATATAGTGTCATTTAATATAGGTTGCAAAAAGCTGCACTGTCTTAACAAAGTGCACTGGCTTAACAAAAACTTGTAACTTTAGGAAAGCTAATTTTATGCTGTTAAAGGAATCGCTCCTGCTCATAGACTGGGGGGAACTGTTTCTAGGTAAAGATACTGAGCAGATGTGGACCACTTTTAAAGGGATATTAAACTATTACATTTCTAAATCGGTACCTTTAGGTAACAAGTGCAAAAAAATGAGATCCAGTCCTGCATGACTTAATGCTCAGGTAAAAAGGGAGATGGAAAAAAAGAAAAAGGCTTTTAAAATTTTGAAAACAGAAGGCACAGAACAGGGCTTACAAAAACTGTAATAAAGAGTGCAAGAAACTAATTAAACTAGCTAAAATAGAAAATGAAATACGGATTGCCGAACAAAGCAAGTCCAACCCCAAAATGTTTTTTAAGTATATAAATGGTAAAAAGATGAGGACTGAGAATGTGGGACCATTAAATAATGGAGCTGAGGTGGTTGTAGAGGACGCCGAAAAGGCTAATCTGCTAAACCGTTTTTTTACATCAGTTTTTACTGTTGAGAATCTTTGTCCTTACAGTAGGGATTGTAATAATATGCAGGGAAGAAATGAAGAGTATTCACATTGGCTAACAGAGGATATGGTACGGAAACAATTAGACAAGGTTAATATCAATAAAGCGCCATGACCAGATGGATTGCATCCTCGGATTTTAAAGGAGCTTAGTTCAGTTCTATCTAGACCACTGTTTCTCATCTTTTCAGATTCGCTTTTGTCTGGGGATGTGCCGCTGGATTGGAAAAAAGCCAATGTAATACCAATATTCAAAAAAGGTAGTCGTTCACAGCCTGGAAACTATAGACCTGTAAGCCTAACATCAGTGGTAGGGAAGGTGATGGAAACCTTGTTAAGGGATCATATCCTTAACTTTGTTTCCAGATATCATCTTATTAGTAGTAGTCAGCATGGATTTATGAGAAATAGATCATGCCAGACAAATTTAATTGGTTTTTATGAAGAAGTGAGTAAGAAGCTAGATTCAGGCTCAGCAGTCTGTTTATAAATGACTTAGAAGGGGGCATTGAGACCAAGGTCTCAGTATTTGCTGATGACACTAAACTATGCAGAGCTTTGGAAACTTCCAATGATGTGCAAGTGCTGCAAGTAGACCTAGATAGATTATCAAAATGGGCAGCAGAATGGCAGATGAGATTCAATGTTGATAAATGTAAGGTGGGATTTAATAATCCCTGTGCCACCTACACCATAAATAACTCTGTGTTAAGTACATCTGTAATGGAAAAAGATTTGGGGGTTCTGGTAGATAACAGACTTAGCCATAGCAAACAATGCCAGGTAGCAACGGCTAGAGCTAGCAAGATATTGTCTTGTATAAAAGGGGGAATAGATTCAAGAGAGAAAAATATTATTCTCCCTCTTTACAAGGCACTGGTAAGGCCTCATTTGGAATATGCGGTGCAGTTTTGGAATCCCATATACAAAAGGGACATCTTGGAAATTGAGACAGTTCAGAGAAGGGCAACTAAATTAATAAGGGGAATGGAGGGGCTCGAATATGCAGGCTATTAGACAAGTTAGGGCTGTTTACATTGGAGAAGCGACGTTTGCGTGGGGACATGATAACCTTATACAAATATATTAATGGGCCATACAATGAACTCTCTGGTGCATTGTTCACTAATAGGTCATATCAGAGGACACGTGGACATCCTCTAAGGTTGGAAGAAAAGAAGTTTCATCTTCAGGTTAGGAGAGGTTTCTTTACAGTAAGAACGGTGAAACTGTGGAACTGTCTTCTGGCAGATGTGGTAATGGCAAGTTCATTGAATAGCTTTAAAAAAGGCCTGGATAAGTTACTAAAACTAAAAAATATTGAGAATTACTGGTATTAATACATATAGATCTGGTTGATCCAGGGATACTTTCCGATTGCCGTTTGGAGTCAGGAAGGAATTTTTTCCCCCTTTTTAGCTGGATTTTTTTGCCTTCCTCTGGATCAACTGTTAGGTAGGGTTAAAAAAATTAAATAAAATATATATATATAAAGAGGGTGAATAGGTTGGACTTGATGGACGATCTGATGGTGACCTTGGGGATGTAGGTCTGAATGTCTGGGCTGTAGCTTGGTAGCTCTGGTGAGGCCTTTAAAATAGTGGGTAGGGGGGCGTCTGCTTACACGGTTGTTGCTGCTGGGCCTTAAGTGCTGCCAACTCTTCCTCTGGTTCCACCACTGATGTAACCCAGCCCAAGGGCTCTCCTCGTGGCAGGGAAAATGGGGTGGGTGTTGGGACTTGTTGCAGGGCAGTAGGTGAACTGCCAAGGCCTCCTCTAGCTTCCCGGGCTGAGGCCATTGTCAGGGGGGTCTAATCACAAGGCTGGTATGGCGGGTTTACAGGCTGCTGTGTTCTATGGAGCGGTGAGTGGGAGGGAGCCTGTCCACCCACCTGCTGATGCAAGCCACTCTGTGTCAGGGGGACCGGGTCACATGGCTGGTGTGGTGGGCCCACAGGCTGCTGTGGTCTATGGAGTGGTGGGCAGGAGGATATCTGTCCACCCGCTCGCTGTTGCAGGCCTTTCTGTGGGGCTGAATCCTCGCCCAGCTCTTCTGGTGTACTGTCTCCCCCCAGGTCAGTCGCATGTGGTGAGGCCGTTGGAGTAAAGCCTTGGCAGATTGGGCCCAAGATGGCGGCCACGCATCCGTGTCTCGCTCCAGGATCTCAGGAGAAATACTCCCCTAGTTCTCTCTGTTCATGTGGTTGCTGCTTTCAGGTGCTGCCCGGCTGTTTGGAGTCTTTCCTCCTGCCCATCTGGGTTGTTTAGAAGGATTGGGAGGGGGTTACAGGTTCGATTATGATCGGCTGGGACGGGAGCCTCAGGGAAGTCAGTCCGCTCTCATGGACATCCAGGCCACGCCCCATAAACGAGTTGTTAAGTCAACTGAATGTTGAAAAAAGTTGTACTATTCCCTATCATACTGAAGGTATGCCCTTCCTAAACACTTTAATCGCACTCTCTTGGATAAGCTGGGTATCCTCTCAGCTATGGCTAAGCCATATGGGCAGATCTTTGATGCATATAATTGCACACGTCATGATTCAACTGGATTTTCTCTCTATTTCCTCATGTTTGGGAGAGAAATTCGACCCCCAATTGACATCCAGTTGGGTGTATCCACTGATGGGATAGGATGTCAAGAGCATTATCAGTATGTAGCTCGTCACTTAAAGGAGGCTTACCTATTGGCAGAGGAGAATGCCACGAAATAAATGCTGGAAACAAAAGACATTTTGATGCCAATGTATGGTACTGATGCTTGGTAACAAAGTACTGCTCCGTAATTTGGGTCTAATTGCTAAACGTAAGTTGGCGAACTTGAAGGAAAGAGTTGTTTGAATTAGTGGGTAAGCTACCTAATATTCCTGTATACCAAATCTGTGATCCAGAGGGAAGTATTAAAGTCTGGCACAGAAATAATTTGCTCCCAGTACCAATAGTTCCCACTGTTGATAAAAACCCTGATACTGCAGTTGATGCTGATGATGCACCCATAGACTGTGATGATGGGCAAGTTGCTGACCCTGAGGGTTTGCATCTCCACTTGGACTGGACAATCTTTGCAACCTGTGGCAAGTGGTAGTTCGCCTCAGAGAGGTGGGTTAGATGCTGCTACCCTTCCTTTTCTGTTAAGGATAGAAAATGAACTGTCCCTGCTCCTGTTATGGCAGCCCAAGCACTCCTGCTGACTCTGTTCTATACCATGTGAGAAGGGGTGATGGTATTAGAGACATCCCCCTTTCTTCACTTAAGACATATTGGGGAGGCCCTGTTATGCAGTGCCTTGTTATTCTGCTCCTCCTTATGATTTGATGAATCTAATTGATGTATGCTAGACTTGTTAATATGATGCCTTTGTTTTACTAATCATATCTCTACTTTGCTTGATATATTAATGTGTATTTTCCTCTTCTGCCATGTTATTGTAAAAGGGTGTGTTAAGGCAAATATCACCTAAGAAGTAGATGTTAAATTTAATGTGTAAATAAATGTATTTGTATTGTTCCTTACTGGAATTCACCAGGGGGAGAATGTAGGGAACTATAATCTAGTTACTCTTTAGTCTTTTTGTTCTGGCAGGATTTGGCCAGTAGGGGCCACTGTGTAAAAGTATAAATAGGAGAGCAACCATGTGCTCAGTCTCTTTCTGACTTTCTGGAGTTTTCCCAGAAGAGAGGGGACAAGCCTGGGACCTAGATAACAGGTAGGCCCAGTTAGTGAGAGATTAATCCTTGTTATAGATGACTCTAGGAGTGATAGATAGGAGTAGGGTAGCTAGTGAGCAGCCTGAGCTCCAACAAGGAGAACTAGAGTCCTGGGTATACTACCCAAGAATAGGGACATAGTGCCAGATACAGGGGTAGAAGATTCCACTACAGTGACCTGATAGCTAGGGTGGCACTAACAAGCTGATTGTTATTTATACCTCTGGTTTGTGAGTATTTATGTGATATCTGTGCCATGCTATGTCACCTCTATCATGCTAATTGCAATGCCTCATTAATATTGTTCTATAAAAAAAATTAGATACTGTTTAAGTTCAAGAACCACATTTACCTATTTATTGCATTCTATCTAGAGCGGTAGTTCATCAACACCCTGCCTCCAATATATGCGAGGGCCCACTCCTGATAAATAAGAGTCTTGTGCTTAGAATTTGGGTAAGGCTAAGCAATTAAGTATCCCCATTTTACTATCCCCTTGCTTACAAGTAGTTATCTCTGGAATATGGATAGATGGCCCAGTTTATTTTTAAAACAAATGAATTCAATATCATTTATACTCAAATAATGGCTTAAATTGAAGTTCCTGGTCATCATATAATTATTATTACTGCATTGACATAATCATCTCCCCCAAAACTAGACTTTTCATGCTTTTCTAATGTTCTAATGATTTTTAGCAATAGAAATCTCTAATTCCTTTTTAACAACTGATTTACATTTGGACTAAACCCCCTTGATTACTCTATCGGTCTGTCCTATGGAGATTTTCCAAATCCAGCCACATGTCTTGCTAGATATACGTGGTGAGTAATTAAACCTAAATAACTGGATGGTACAATTATCTGTAGGCCAGAGATCTGTCTAGTTTAAGAAACATTAAATTACTGTTATTATAATATACAGGTTAGATAGAGGAGAATGTTCAGGATCTGTTATATAAACAGAGGGTTGTGATAGTCCATGTTCCTATTACTGCTCAGAGTCCAGGCTGAACTGTGAGACATTCATTAATATTTCTACAGAATAGAAAATGGGAATGGGAAATGGAAGTTGAGTTTCCTTTCAATCTGAACTGGAAGTCAATGTCTAATTCTTGATTTTGCTCATTGATCAAACTAACCAGTTGTAGCCATCACAATGCAGGTCCCAATGATCTTTATTTTGCTATTAACCTACAATTTAATTAACTGTAAGAAATATTTCAATGCTTTCCCCTTCTGGGGTCTTTTACTGGGCAGGAAACCTTCTCTCTCATTGGCTTTGATCTTACTTTTCACCCCAGTCGCTGAGTTTGATCCTCGTTGCACATTACAGAAAAACTTTTTTGATTCCATTTCTTACCAGGCTGGAGATATTTTATTAGGAGGAGTAATGAAAGCAAGCAGTCCGGTTAAAGTATTAACAGAGTTCCGTAAAGACCCTTTCAGTGTAGTATACACAAGGTATGTGAATTTTTAGTTGTTTAATTCTAAAGTTTTGAAATAATACTGAACATTTTAACTTAAAAATACACCTAGAGATCTCTACTAGGACATGATCCATGTGTAGAACACTGTACAATAGGAAGCAGCATCTGTATTTACAATGAATCAACCTTACAAGTCACTGTACATTTATAGATAACACATGAATGGGTGCAAGCTCTTAACTAGCATGGGATGGATAACACATTTGTAGACATTTGTGAATTCCAATTAGGTGTTTTATTAGGCTGGGCACTCACAAGTCAGTCATGCCGCAGCTATTTTTGGAAGAATTTTATGTTGTGTGCCCAGCCTCTTAGATACACTGAATATTTGTAAATTGGTTAAGGGTAACTTAAAGATGGGAATTTAGAGCTGCAGCTCTCTGTAAATTCTAAATACCAAGGTGTGTGTGATATTTTATATTTACTTTATTAAAAACAATCCACTGCTGTCTTCATTAAAATTGCTTCCCACTCCCTGACTAACTTAGAAATAGCTATCTAGCTATTCTAATGCTCAAACACAGTTAAAGGAATAGTTCACTTGAAAAGTTTCCATACAGAAATGTGCGTTGTGGTACTTTTTTTAAAGAATCGGATTGACCTGGTACGCTAAAAAAGACTCACAGCTGCTACTTTTTAGCTGCTACACATGGACACAAAATGGATGGTTCATTTTTATTCCATTTTTGTCTGAGTAGTGTAATAGGGCCCTAAACGATAAGGCTAAACCAATATGGGTGGAGCTGTTCAAAGGAAGCAAGAAGGTGTGTAAACTGATTTTAGGTGTCTGGCACAAACCACCATATGCTAGTAAAGAGGAGGAAATTTAGTTCAATATGCAGCTGGCTCACAGGTTAAGGGCACATTCTAGTCCTCCAGGAGGACAGGGAAGGGGCAGATATGCATTACCCACAGGACGGCTCCTACTATTCACTTTTCTGGACTTTGGACAGGCACAGCAGAACAAGCTTAGGAGCAGAGGAGAAAAGTAAGGATTATTTAACACTACACAGTGGGGCCAGCATCTCCTCATCTACCAGTAACATGGTACAATAACGCTTCCCTGGTATGTTATTACATAACTCCTCATCTACCAGTAACATGGTACAATAACGCTTCCCCGGTATGTTATTACATAACTCCTCATCTAACAGTAACACGGTACAATAACGCTTCCCTGGTATGTTATCACATAACTCCTCATCTAACAGTAACACGTTACAATAACGCTTCCCCGGTATGTTATTACATAGGTAAAAAAATAGGTTGGACTTGATGGACGAATGTCTTTATTCAACCTTAATTACTATGTTACTATGTTACTATGTAATAACGCTTCCCCGGTATGTTATTACATAACTCCTCATCTAACAGTAACACGGTACAATGACGCTTCTCCGGTATGTTATTACATAACTCCTCATCTAACAGAAACATGGTACAATGACGCTTCCCTGGTATGTTATTGCATAAGTCCTTATCTAACAGTAACACGGTACAATAACGCTTCCCCGGTATGTTATTACATAACTCCTCATCTAACAGTAACACGGTACAATGACGCTTCCCTGGTATGTTATTACATAACTCCTCATCTAACAGTAACACGTTACAATAACGCTTCACTGGTATGTTATTACATAACTCCTCATCTAACAGTAACACGGTACAATAATGCTTCCCTGCTATGATATTACATAACTCCTCATCTAACAGTAACATGGTACAATCACGCTTCCCCAGTATGTACCTGCAATAGATATGATAAAATATGGTAGAGGTGTCCAAAGATAAGAGAACAATGGAACAAAACATAATCTTTTTATAAAGATACACCATTAATTAAAAACCCAATTGGTCTTTGTTTATTGATGGGTTGGTCGCATCCGCATTTCAGCGTGCATCACATAGTTTGTTTGCCGCAGCGAGAAGGAAGAGAGGGGTTTTCGATGCGGCCAGAGTCCGGCCCCCCCACCTGTTTAGTGTTGAAGCTTGGCTGATCCGGGTTAGAGTTGGATATGTGCTCTTCACCAGTAATAAGTTCGCAATTGTTCGGTAGTTGAATAATAGGACTCTTTTGTTTTTCAGAAAATTGGACCGTGGACTCTGCATGGACATCTCTTGGGAATTTGGAAAGTAGTTTTAGGTCTGAGAGAACGATGGATCCTGTCGAGTTCTATGTTTTGCGGAGGTGCGTTCTCTAATATGGAGTTGAACAATGATTGTACTGAGTCATATAAATCTGTGTCTGCTATTAATTCTGGGAGCCCCCGAATCCTAATGTTATTTTCCTTCCCTGTTTTCAATGTCCTCCAGGTGGTAGGACGATATAGGTCTCGAATTGCTCGAGAGTGATCACCCACTACTTAAGTAATTGTTTGCACGTGTTGGCCTAAGGAGGCATGATCTCCTTTGAGAGTTTCCACCCTCTCCAAGGTGGACTTAAGATCTTCCCTAATGGCCGTAATTTCAGCTCTGCATATTTTCTGAATTTGTTGGGTTAGTAAGCAAAAGTCCTCTTTGTGGGTTGTTTGTTAATATATCTGAAGGGAGGAAAACTAAATGGTCCCTGCGTTGTGATATAGAGGTGGGATGGGTGGTCTGGGATGTGGGGGACTGGTGTCCTGTTTGAGAGCTTGAAAAGCATTGTTCGTAGCTCATGTTGTATCTGATGGTGACCTTGGGGATGTAGGTCTGAATGTCTGGGCTGTAGTTGTTAGCTCTGGTGGAGGCCTTTAAAATAGTGGGTAGGGGGGCGTCTGCTTACACGGTTGTTGCTGTGGGCCTTAAGTGCTGCCAACTCTTCCTCTGGTTCCACCACTGATGTAACCCAGCCAAGGGCTCTCCTGTGGAGGGAAAATGGGGTGGGTGTTGGGACTTGTTGCAGGGCAGTAGGTGAACTGCCAAGGCCTCCTCTAGCTTCCCGGGCTGAGGCCATTGTCAGGGGGGTCTAATCACAAGGCTGGTATGGCGGGTTTTACAGGCTGCTGTGTTCTATGGAGCGGTGAGTGGGAGGGAGCCTGTACCCACCTGCTGAGAGCAAGCCACTCTGTGTCAGGGGGACCGGGTCACATGGCTGGGTGTGGTGGGCCCACAGGAGCTGCTGTGGTCTATGGAGTGGTGGGCAGGAGGATATCTGTCCACCCGCTCGCTGTTGCAGGCCTTTCTGTGGGGCTGAATCCTCGCCCAGCTCTTCTGGTGTACTGTCTCCCCCCAGGTCAGTCGCATGTGGTGAGGCCGTTGGAGTAAAGCCTTGGCAGATTGGCCCAAGATGGCGGCCACGCATCCGTGTCTCGCTCCAGGATCTCAGGAGAAATACTCCCCTAGTTCTCTCTGTTCATGTGGTTGCTGCTTTCAGGTGCTGCCCGGGCTGTTTGGAGTCTTTCCTCCTGCCCATCTGGGTGTGTTTAGAAGGATTGGGAGGGGGTTACAGGTTCGATTATGATCGGCTGGGACGGGAGCCTCAGGGAAGTCAGTCCGCTCTCATGGACATCCAGGCCACGCCCCATAAACGAGTTGTTAAGTCAACTGAATGTTGAAAAAAGTTGTAACTTTCCCTATCATACTGAAGGTATGCCCTTCCTAAAACACTTTAATCGCACTCTCTTGGATAAGCTGGGTATCCTCTCAGCTATGGCTAAGCCATATGGGCAGATCTTTGATGATATAATTGCACACGTCATGATTCAACTGGATTTTCTCTCTATTTCCTCATGTTTGGGAGAGAAATTCGACCCCCAATTGACATCCAGTTGGGGGATATCCACTGATGGGATAGGATGTCAAGAGCATTATCAGTATGAGCCGTCACTTAAAGGAGGCTACCTATTGGCAGAGGAGAATGCCACGAAATAAATGCTGGAAACAAAAGACATTTTGATGCCAATGTATGGTACTGATGCTTGGTAACAAAGTACTGCTCCTAATTTGGGTCTAATTGCTAAACGTAAGTTGGCGAACTTGAAGGAAAGAGTTGTTTGAATTAGGGGTAAGCTACCTAATATTCCTGTATACCAAAATCTGTGATCCAGAGGGAAGTATTAAAGTCTGGCACAGAAATAATTTGCTCCCAGTACCAATAGTTCCCACTGTTGATAAAAACCCTGATACTGCAGTTGATGCTGATGATGCACCCATTAGACTGTGATGATGGGCAAGTTGCTGACCCTGAGGGTTTGCATCTCCACTTGGACTGGACAATCTTTGCAACCTGTGGCAAGTGGTAGTTCGCCTCAGAGAGGTGGGTTAGATGCTGCTACCCTTCCTTTTCTGTTAAGGATAGAAAATGAACTGTCCCTGCTCCTGTTATGGCAGCCCAAGCACTCCTGCTGACTCTGTTCTATACCATGTGAGAAGGGGTGATGGTATTAGAGACATCCCCCTTTCTTCACTAAGACATATTGGGAGGCCTGTTATGCAGTGCCTTGTTATTCTGCTCCTCCTTATGATTTGATGAATCTAATTGATGTATGCTAGACTTGTTAATATGATGCCTTGTGTTTACTAATCATATCTCTACTTTGCTTGATATATTAATGTGTATTTTCCCTTCTGCCATGTTATTGTAAAAGGGTGTGTTAAGGCAAATATCACCTAAGAAGTAGATGTTAAATTTAATGTGTAAATAAATGTATTTGTATTGTTCCTTACTGGAATTCACCAGGGGGAGAATGTAGAGGAACTATAATCTAGTTACTCTTTAGTCTTTTTGTTCTGGCAGGATTTGGCCAGTAGGGGCCACTGTGTTAAAAGTACAAATAGGAGAGCAACCATGTGCTCAGTCTCTTTCTGACTTTCTGGAGTTTTCCCAGAAGAGAGGGGACAAGCCTGGGACCTAGATAACAGGTAGGCCCAGTTAGTGAGAGATTAATCCTTGTTATAGATGACTCTAGGAGTGATAGATAGGAGTAGGGTAGCTAGTGAGCAGCCTGAGCTCCAACAAGGAGAACTAGAGTCCTGGGTATACTACCCAAGAATAGGGACATAGTGCCACAATACAGGGTGGGTAGAAGATTCCACTACAGTGACCTGATAGCTAGGGTGGCACTAACAAAGCTGATTGTTATTTATACCTCTGGTTTGTGAGTTTATGTGATATCTGTGCCATGCTATGTCCCTCTATCATGCTAATGCAATGCCTCATTAATATTGTTCTATAAAAAAAATTAGATACTGTTTAAGTTCAAGAACCACATTTACCTATTATTGCATTCTATCTAGAGCGGGTAGTTCATCAAACACCCTGCTCCCATATAGCGAGGGCCCACTCCTGATAAATAAGAGTCTTGTGCTTAGAATTGGGTAAGGCTAAGCAATTAAGTATCCCCATTTTACTATCCCTTGCTTACAAGTAGTTATCTCTGGAATATGGATAGATGGCCCAGTTTATTTTTAAAACAAATGAATTCAATATCATTTATACTCAAATAATGGCTTAAATTGAAGTTCCTGGTCATCATATAATTATATTACTGCATGACATAATCATCTCCCCCAAAACTAGACTTTTCATGCTTTTCTAATGTTCTAATGATTTTTAGCAATAGAAATCTCTAATTCCTTTTTAACAATGATTTACATTTGGACTAAACCCCCTTGATTACTCTATCGGTCTGTCCTATGGAGATTTTCCAAATCCAGCCACATGTCTGCTAGATATACTGGGGAGTAATTAAACCTAAAATAACTGGATGGTACAATTATCTGTAGGCCAGAGATCTGTCTAGTTTAAGAAACATAAATTACTGTTATTATAATATACAGGTTAGATAGAGGAGAATGTTCAGGATCTGTTATATAAACAGAGGGTGTGATAGTCCATGTTCCATTACTGCTCAGAGTCACGGCTGAACTGTGAGACATTCATTAATATTTCTACAGAATAGAAAAATGGGGTGGAAATGGAAGTTGAGTTTCCTTTCAATCTGAACATGGAAGTCAATGTCTAATTCTTGATTTGCTCATTGATCAAAATAACCAGTTGTAGCCATCACAATGCAGGTCCCAACATCTTTTATTTTGCTATTAACCACAATTTAATTAACTGTAAGAAATATTCAATGCTTTCCCCTTCTGGGGTCTTTTACTGGGCAGGAAACCTTCTCTCTCATTGGCTTTGATCTACTTTTCACCCCAGTCGCTGAGTTTGATCCTCGTTGCACAATTACAGAAAAACTTTTTATTCCATTTCTTACCAGGCTGGAGATATTTTATTAGGAGGAGTAATGAAAGCAAGCAGTCCGGGTTAAAGTATTAACAGAGTTCCGTAAAGACCCTTTCAGTGTAGTATACACAAGGTATGTGAATTTTAGTTGTTTAATTCTAAAGTTTGAAATAATACTGAACATTTTAACTTAAAAATACACTAGAGATCTCTACTAGGACATGATCCATGTGTAGAACACTGTACAATAGGAAGCAGCATCTGTATTTACAATGAATCCAACTTACAAGTCACTGTACATTTATAGATAACACATGAATGGGTGCAAGCTCTTAACTAGCATGGATGGATAACACATTTGTAGACATTTGTGAATTCCAATTAGGTGTTTTATTAGGCTGGGCACTCACAAGTCAGTCATGCCGCAGCTATTTTGGAAGAATTTTATGTTGTGTGCCCAGCCTCTTAGATACACGAATATTGTAAATTGGTTAAGGGTAACTTAAAGATGGGAATTTAGAGCTGCAGCTCTCTGTAAATTCTAAATACCAAGGTGTGTGTGATATTTATATACTTTATTAAAAACAATCCATGCTGTCTTCATTAAAATTGCTTCCCACTCCCTGACTACTTAGAATAGCTATCTAGCATTCTAATGCTCAAACACAGTTAAAGGAATAGTTCACTTGAAAAGTTTCCATACAGAAATGTGCGTTGTGGTACTTTTTTAAAGAATCGGATTGACCTGGTACGCTAAAAAAAGACTCACAGCGTACTTTTAGCCTGCTACACATGGACACAAAATGGATGGTTCATTTTTATTCCATTTTTGTCTGAGTAGTGTTAATAGGGCCCTAAACGATAGGCTATAAACCAATTGGGTGGAGCTGTTCAAAGGAAGCAAGAAGGTGTGTAAACTGATTTAGGTGTCTGGCACAAAAACCACCATATGCTAGTAAAGAGGAGGAAATTTAGTTCAATATGCAGCTGGCTCACAGGTTAAGGGCATTCTAGTCCTCCGGAGGACAGGGAAGGGGCAGATATGCATTACCCACAGGGACGGCTCCTACTATTCACTTTTCTGGACTTTGGACAGGCACAGCAGAACAAGCTTAGGAGCAGAGGAGAAAAAAAGTAAGGATTATTTAACACTACACAGTGGGGCCAGCATCTCCTAATCACCGAAATGGTACAATACGCTCCTGGTATGTTATTACATAACTCCTCATCTAACAGTAACATGGTACAAAACGCTTCCCCGGTATGTTATTACAAACTCCTCATCTACAGTAACACGGTACAATAACGCTTCCCTGGTATGTTATCACTAACTCCTCATCTAACAGTAACACGTTACAATAACGCTTCCCCGGTATGTTATTACAATAACTCCTCATCTACAGTAACATGGTACAAATAACGCTTCCCGGTATGTTATAATAACTCCTCATCTAACAGACGGTATGTTATTAACATAACTCCTCATCTAACAGTAACACGGTACAAATGAGCTTCCCTGGATGTTTATCAAATAACTCCTCATCAACAGTAACACGTTACAATAACGCTCCCCGTATGTTATTACATAACTCCTCATCTAACCAGTAACCGGTACCAATATAACTTCCCCGGTATAACATGGTACAATAACGCTTCTCCAGTATGTTATTACATAACTCCTCATCTAACAGTAACACTGTACAATGACGCTTCTCTGGTATGTTATTACATAACTCCTCATCTAACAGTAACATGGTACAATGACGCTTTCCTGGTATGTTATTGCATAAGTCCTTATCTAACAGTAACACGGTACAATAACGCTTCCCTGGTATGTTATTAAATAACTCCTCATCTAACAGTAACACGGTACAATGACGCTTCCCTGGTATGTTATTACATAACTCCTCATCTAACAGTAACACGTTACAATAACGCTTCCCCGGTATGTTATTACATAACTCCTCATCTACCAGTAACACGGTACAATAATGCTTCCCTGCTATGATATTACATAACTCCTCATCTAACAGTAACATGGTACAATCATGCTTCCCCAGTATGTTATTACATAACTCCTCATCTAACAGTAATATGGTACAATCACGCTTACCCAGTATGTACCTGCAATAGATATGATAAAATATGGTAGAGATGTCCAAAGATAAGAGAACAATGGAACAAAACATAATCTTTTTATAAAGATACTAATTACTTTACTATCATTTACATGAAAGTGGAAAGCTGAATTGCAGATTCTAATTTAAGATACGGCATAAAGCATTGGATCTCCCAGTGTCCTTTGTAAGGATTATTTAACACTACACAGTGGGGCCAGCAGTGGGTTAAATGTGGAAAGGTGGTTCTGGCACGATCGATCGAATGTTGCGGGAGCGCTTGGTGGGGTAAGTAAAATCGGATATATGTATGGCCACCTTAAGGTTGGGTACACACGCTCATAGCTCCGTTTACATCAATCCACACCATGTATAGTACATATCTATACTAGTATATAATAAAGTCAATTTTATGTATGTATGTATGTATGTTTCTATATAATATAAGTGCTGCGTCGTCCATAACTCCGTGCATGTGTGTGTGTCATTGCAGTTCCTAATGACTCACCACTAAGGAGAGAACACACAAAAATACACACAGGGGCATGAACACAGCAATACGCGAGGCATGGCAACAGATTGCAGATAAGGTAGAGTGCTTTGGGAACACCGTAGAGGAAACTTTGGCATTAGGACACAGGGGGGACTCTGGTGTCGGGACACAGTGGGGGCTCTGGCTTTGGGTCAAAGGGGGGCTCTGGCTTTGGGTCACAGGGGGGGCTCTTGCTTTTGGACACGGGGGACTCTGGCCTTGGGACACATGGGGGCTCTGGCTTTGGGACACAGAGGGGGCTCTGGCTTTGGAACACTGGGGGGGACTCTGGCTTTGGAACATAGGGGGGACCCTGGTATTGTTACACTGAGATGGAATTTGGGCTTGGGGCAAGGAGGAGGAGGCTATGGCCTTAAGGGGCACTCGGCTTCTACGCCCATTAATGTAACAGGCTTAATGATTAGTATGTGTTATATATATATATATCATACTAATAAAAGGCAAAGCCCTCACTCACTCATCACTAATTCTCCAACTTGCCGTGGAGGTAGACGGCTTAAATTTGGCAGGCTCATTCATTGCACCTTACTTACAAAAGTTAAGCAGGTTTCATTTCAAAAAGGCAAAGCCTTCACTCACTCACTCACTCATCACTAATTCTCCAACTTGCCGTGGAGGCAGACGGCTTAAATTTGGCAGGCTCTTCATTGCACCTTACTTCAAAAGTTAAGCAGGTTTCGTTTCAGAAAAGGCAAAGCCCTCACTCACTCACTCACTCATCACTAATTCTCCAACTTGCCGTGGAGGCAGATGGCTTAAATTTGGCAGGCTCTTCATTGCAACCTTACTTACACAAGTTGAGCAGTTTTTCGTTTCAAAAAGGCAAAGCCACTCACTCATCACACATTCTACAACTTGCCGTGAGGCAGACGGCTTAATTTGGCAGGCTCATTCATTGCACCTCACTTACAAAAGTTAAGCAGGTTTCGTTTCGAAAAGGCAAAGCCCTCACTCACTCGCTCACTCACTCATCACTAATTCTCCAACTGCCGTGGAGGCAGACGTCTTAAATTTGGCAGGCTCATTCATTGCACCTTACTATACAAAGTTAAGCAGGTTTCGTTTCGAAAAGGGCAAAGCCCTCACTCTCACTCATCCTAATTTTCCAACTTGCCGTGGAGGCAGACGGCTTAATTGGCAGGCTCATTCATTGCACCTTACTTACAAAAGTTAAGCAGGTTTCGTTTCGAATAGGCAAAGCCCTCACTCACTCACTCACTTACTCATCACTATTCTCCAACTTGCCATGGAGCGACGGCTTAAATTTGGCAGGCTCATTCATTGCACCTACTTCAAAAGTTAAGCAGGTTCGTTTCGAAAAGGCAAAGCCCTCACTCACTCATCACTAATTCTCCAACTTGCCGTGGAGGCAGACGGCTTAAATTTGGCAGGCTCATTCATTGCACCTTACTTACAAAGTTAAGCAGGTTTCGTTTCGTACAATTACAAGGTTAGCAGTTTCGTTTCGATACTAATACAAGGCAAAGCCCTCACTCACTCACACACTCACTCACTCATCACTAATTCTCCAACTTGCCGTGGAGGCAGACGGCTTAAATTGGCAGGCTCATTCATTGCACCTTCTTACAAAATGTTAAGCAGGTTTCGTTTCGAAAGGCAAGCCCTCACTCACTCACTCACTCATCACTATTCTCCAGCTTGCCGTGGAGGCAGACGGCTTAAATTTGGCAGGCTCATTCATGCACCTTACTTACAAAGTTAGCAGGTTTCGTTTCGAAAAGGCAAAGCCCTCACTCACTCTCACTATTCTCCAGCTTGCCGTGGAGGCAGACAGCTTAAATTGGCAGCTCATTCATTGCACTACTACTTACAAAAATTAAGCAGGTTTTGTTCGAAAAGGCAAAGCCCTCACTCACTCACTCACTCACTCACTCATCACTGATTCTCCAACTTGCCGTGGAGGCAGATGGCTTAAATTGGCAGGCATTCATTGCACCTTCTTACAAAAGTTAGTAGGTTTCATTTCGAAATTCCACCTGTAACGGTGAGTATCTGACATTGCACCTGTAATGGTGAGTATCTGACATTGCCACAGCTGGTTGGTCCGTATTTAACCAATTTGGTATGCATATACTCCTTTACCAGTAAAAGGTTAACAAAATATTTTTTTTAGGGTGGGGGTAATGGGGGGGAATAGAATTTTGAACTCCTGCACACTATCGGCTGGAATGATTTTTACCAAAATTTCAGGGTGTGTGCGGGGACTGGCTGAGGTGTAAGGGATGGTTTGGAGGGTGGACAGAGAGGAATAGTGGAGGGTATTAGGGGGCGGACGGGGAGGGGTGGTGGGGGTTATTTTCACAAATTTCGTAGTTAATAAAAAAATAATATTAAATTAAAGTTAAGAGTGTTGCATTATCGTAAAGCTTATGAATTGTCTTTCTTTATATATCAAGTGCCAAGTTGATTACAGCAATCTTGATACATTATTGTTTTCTTACTAAAAACGTTTTTCAATACATCTCCGCTGCGAAGCGCGGGTATTTTGCTAGTATATATATATATAGCAAATATATAAACGAACGGCACACCATTCCATTAATCAGCAAAGCTCGGGTGCCCTCCAATACTACAAGGCATTCGATTCACGGAGTCACTCTGGGTCTTCATAAATGAAATCTTTTATTAAGACATGTTAAAACGCTCAGACATCAACGCTGTTGAGCCGAAATGCGTTGATGTCTGAACGTTTTTAACATGTCTTAATAAAAGATTTCGTTTTAATAACCCGTGAGTGACTCTGTGAATCGATATATAGTACCAAACTGCAGTCTGTCTAGCACTCACACTGGGTAGGCAAATGCCCCGTTGCTTTTGATAGGAACAATTAGTATAACAAGCAAGTACAGAGCACTCATGGTAAATTTCTTCAGTAAACCTTTATTATACCATCTACACGTTGTGGCTAATAGGTGTAGCCATCTTCAGAATGTGACAACATAAGTTACAAGTACAACTTAAACCACAGATAAACCCTCCTCACCCACAGTGCTCCTCCTTCATTGACCAGCATTAACCCTTAGAGATCTCTTATTTATAAAAACAGCATATTTTATTCAGTGCTTCCTGTTACACCATACCTTAATTGTAGGTATGCAACATTAATAAATATAAAGAAGGTGTAATTATCATATCAATTTAAAAAGTGTAAAAAATAGTGAACCTAATAAAACTGTGAAAGTTGGACAACCATATAAAAACATTAACTTCTAACAGTCTATCGCGCTCCTAAATTATGTAGCTGTATTGCATACTATTACATATAAATACATTATTGCAGAGTTACTAACTATCAAGACACTATCTCATTACAAAGTTACAACAAGATTGATTATTAGGCCCCAACAGTGAGTGTAAAAAAAAAATTATTTACATTTTTTTTTTATGGATGTAACACTAATTTAAGCACTAACAACTCACATGGAGAGTATGTTTTATGTATGTTATGTTTATATGTGTATATGTTCCTGAAAAACCTCCAAATGGCTGGGACAAATTTATGAGACTTGGATACTTATGGTTAATGACCTGGAAAAACATAGGCTACTTTACAACTTTTAAAAATGCCTCCATAATAAATCCCATTTACTTAAAGGGCATTTAGTGAAAAAAAAACACATTGCCCCTTTGCAAAGTTAAATTATGTCCTCTGTGCTGCCTTAATCCTATCTCTGTCAGTGACTCTGTTTAACCATGGTGTCAGAACTGTGTGCAGCACTCTTCCCTTCCCCCTCCCCTCTGTTACCTCATCCATTCTCACTCTGGCTAACCACAAGCTTATCATGTGCAGTAGGAGTTAAAAGTTCAACATCCTGAAAAACACACACCCACGCACAGTGGCCAATAGAAAGAAAGCTGTCCTGGAGACACGGAAGAAGAAGGAGATCAGTACAGTTTACGATCTTTCACCTTTGTGACCATCATCAATCAGTTTAAAGCTATTAAGAAGGGGGGTCAAGTGCAACCTTATATCTACCATCAAAGCTACATCTCTCCCCTGCTAATGCTCTTATCTCTGTTTATTACAGAGCAGGGAGGGGGGATCACGTCACAGGGATTTGATTGACAGTTCCAAGTAGGATTAGAGGAATGCAATCATGTATTCTTCTAACTTGTGTATCTCAGGACAGAGAGGGAATCTGAAAAAAGTGAGGACACTCTGGGGGTTGTGGGAATAATAGAACACATGGAAAGAAAGAAAAAAAGTTCATTTTCCCACTAGATGCCCTTTAAGGAAAGACAATAATACCCCATTGTTAAAGGGGAAGTTAATGCGATAGGTGCTAAAGGGAAGTTGGGCTATACGCGATAATGGGGAAGTTGGTGCGCTACAGGCTAAAGGGTAAGTTGATGTTATCACGTTAAAGGGGTCTTGATGTGATATGCGTTAAAGGGGAAGTTGAGGTGATACATGTAGGTGCTAAGGGGAAGTTAATGTGATACGAGCTAAAGGGGAAGTTGATGTAATACACGCTAAAGGAGAAGTTAATGCAATATCCCCTTTTTGCACAACAATAATAATTATTTATTAAGATTCCCTCCAGCAGTCTTGCAATAGTAGGGATTAAGGAGATTTCAGTGGATTTCAGTGATTTTCCAGGCAAAAGGTCTTCCCATATTGTGGCACAGTCTCCATCACACGTGACAGGTCAATCACACTTCCAATACAAATGGCAGCAGGACTTCCATTTATATTTCAAATCATTAGGGGAGAGAACCTACACAAGCATATTACACACAAGAGTTCAATTATTTCCATGTCTGTGTGAGGATGGAGGAGGGGCAGTGACTGTCTCTCCCCAGTGAACATTTTCCCCGACTATCTGTTGTATTCAATTAGATCAACTGGACTTGAATGTAGTTCTTGAAGACGTTTCGCTAGTCAGCCGACTGGCTTTCTCAATTCAGAATGACTTGACAAGAATCTGTGGCAATTATGTACCCAGGAAATCCCATTAGCATATCACAGCCAGGTGTTAAGGGTGTGATTGGATAGTGGTCAAGAGGCGTTATAGGAACGCCCAGAGTAAGGTGTTAAAACAGCATTGTACATGCAGACAGTTGGTGTCGAACCCCCCCACCTCTATTTAGGCTTGGTTTCTATATTTTCACATAAATGGCCTCTTTAACACCTCTCTTGAACCAGTCATGTTCCTTCGCCAATATGTTTACATTACAATCTTCAAAGGTATGTCCTTTATCCTTAAGATGCAGGTACACGGCTGAGTCCTGACCCAGGAATTGGCTCTTCTGTGCTGGGCCATACGTTGATGCGTTGCTGTTGGTCTCCCCCACATACAAATCAGAGCATTCTTCACTGCACTGCACTGCATATATGTCGCTTTTCTTGTGTTTGGGTATTGGGTCTTTTGGATGTACAATTGCTGCCTCAGTGTGTTTGTTTGGTTTAAAGCAGACAGGATAGATGTTTTTTTGAAAATTCTTCTTAATTTCTCGGAGACCCCTGCTACATATGGGATGACCATGTTCTTCCTCCTTGTCTTGCTTTTCCCCTTCACTGTTGTATTCGCGTTCTTTTCTTTCCTTCTACTTCTTTTGACAAGGCCCATTCTGTTTTAACAGAAGGCCCATGCTGTTTTAACACCTTACTCTGGGCGTTCCTATACACCCTCTTAGCCACTATCTAATCACACCTTACACCTGGCTGTGATATGCTAATTGGGATTTTCCAGGGTACATAATTGCCACAGATTCTTGTACAGTCATTCTGAATTGAGAAAGCCAGTCGGATGACTACGAAACGTCTTCAAGAACTACATTTCAGTCCAGTTGATCTAATTGAATACAACAATATACCATGACCTGGATGAATGAGAACCTTCAAAGCATTTTCCCGACACTTTCCCCTGAGTGAAGATATCCTAGGAGGGAGGGGGTCTGTTAAAGTAATTAGACTGTCCACATTTAATTGTCACAGAGCACAATATCAATTGGACAAGGCAGCTTAATGTCAGTAGTTGTAAAGATTCGTACAATACGTTTGATCGCAAGTCCCGACCCCGACCGCATGATGTGTACGAATGTCCTTTTCGGGCGATAATCGGCCCGTGTATGGAATCGCGGCTGATAAGTGCTATAGCGTTACAGCGACTTCGTACACATCATGTGTCGCGGGTCGGGACCCACGATCGCCCGTGTGTACAAACCTTAAGGCTGGTCCACCGGGGACCATTTGTCCCAACCGAGCGTCCTATGAGCGTGTGTACCCAACCTTAAGGGGCCATACATATATCGGATTTTACTTAATCAACTGAGCCTCCCCACACATGACCATCCTGCCAAAACCGACATGTTGGTCACATAGAAGAAGTGGAAATGGTTCTCTGGCACGATCGATCGAATGTTGCGGAGCGCTCGTGGTACAATAACGCTTCCCTGGTATGTTATTACATAACTCCTCATCTACCAGTAACATGGTACAATAACGCTTCCCCGGTATGTTATTACATAACTCCTCATCTAACAGTAACACGGTACAATGACGCTTCCCTGGTATGTTATTACATAACTCCTCATCTAACAGTAACACGGTACAATAACGCTTCCCCGGTATGTTATTACATAGGTAAAAAAATAGGTTGGACTTGATGGACGAATGTCTTTATTCAACCTTAATTACTATGTTACTATGTTACTATGTAATAACGCTTCCCCGGTATGTTATTACATAACTCCTCATCTAACAGTAACACTGTACAATGACGCTTCTCCGGTATGTTATTACATAACTCCTCATCTAACAGTAACATGGTACAATGACGCTTTCCTGGTATGTTATTGCATAAGTCCTTATCTAACAGTAACACGGTACAATAACGCTTCCCCGGTATGTTATTAAATAACTCCTCATCTAACAGTAACACGGTACAATGACGCTTCCCTGGTATGTTATTACATAACTCCTCATCTAACAGTAACACGTTACAATAACGCTCCCCCGGTATGTTATTACATAACTCCTCATCTAACAGTAACACGGTACAATAATGCTTCCCTGCTATGATATTACATAACTCCTCATCTAACAGTAACATGGTACAATCACGCTTCCCCAGTATGTACCTGCAATAGATATGATAAAATATGGTAGAGATGTCCAAAGATAAGAGAACAATGGAACAAAACATAATCTTTTTATAAAGATACTAATTACTTTACTATCATTTACATGAATGAAAGTGAAAGCTGAATTGCAGATTCTAATTTAAGATACGGCATAAAGCATTGGATCTCCCAGTGTCCTTTGTAAGGATTATTTAACACTACACAGTGGGGCCAGCAGTGGGTTAAATTTTAGTTTGGGGGGTAGAAATGCCATTTAATAACTTGGTCTACTAACTTTCTTTCATGGTTTGCAAGAACATACAGAATATTTAGAAGTATCCAAATAATTGCCATTACCATGGCAATTCTAAAGCAATTTACTAAATATATTAAAACATCATTTGGAATAATATAAAAAACAAGAATTAAAAACAACATTTTCAAACTAAATTAATCAGAGGTATGACACTTTAATCGATAAAAGTACATAGCCAATACCATGGACCACATAAAATGTTAAGATGTTTATGTATTGAAAATAGTGCTGAAGCACTCAGGAAGACTGGCAAAAGCCGTTTTCTGGTGCTCCTCACAGAAATTATATTGGGAGTTAGGAAAAACCAATTGTACCGCCCTTAAACTGAACTTTTTATTTTAACAGTCTTTTTAAACACAATTTAGTTCTCCTTTAAAATATAGCCAACATGATTGCAATGGAGATAGCATTTCTTGGTTCATTGCCATGATACATTTTGAAAAACAAAGCGCAACAAATGATTTCTATTTCCCCAATAAGTGAATATCTAAGATTTATGCATTGTTGAATGAAAAAGATACATTTCAAAAACTATTCCTTATAATGAAGTGGAAAGCTGAATTGCAGATTCTAATTTAAGATACGGCATAAAGCATTGGATATCCCAGTTGCAGATTCTAATTTAAGATACGGCATAAAGCATTGGATATCCCAGGATCCTTTGCATTGGGAAATCGATGTGAAGACTTTTCATACAAATTACATAACTCCTCATCTACCAGTAACATGGTACAATAACGCTTCCCTGGTATGTTATTACATAACTCCTCATCTACATTGCACCTTACTTACAAAAGTTAAGCAGGTTTCGTTTCGAAAAGGGCAAAGCCCTCACTCACTCACTCATCACTAATTTTCCAACTTGCCGTGGAGGCAGACGGCTTAAATTTGGCAGGCTCATTCATTGCACCTTACTTACAAAAGTTAAGCAGGTTTCGTTTCGATACAATTACAAGGTTAAGCAGGTTTCGTTTCGATACTAATACAAGGCAAAGCCCTCACTCACTCACACACTCGCTCACTCATCACTAATTCTCCAACTTGCCGTGGAGGCAGACGGCTTAAATTTGGCAGGCTCATTCATGAAAGCCAGTCGGATGACTAGCGAAACGTCTTCAAGAACTACATTTCGAGTCCAGTTGATCTAATTGAATACAACAGATATACCATGACCTGGATGAATGAGAACCTTCAAAAGCATTTTCCCCGACACTTTCCCATCTTGAGGTGAAGATAATCCTAGGAGGGAGGGGGTCTGTTAAAGTTAATTAGACTGTCCACATTTAATTGTCACAGAGCACAATATCAATTGGACAAGGCAGCTTAATGTCAGTAGTTGTAAAGATTCGTACATACGTTTGATCGCAAGTCCCGACCCACGACGCATGATGTGTACGAATGTCCGTTTCGGGCGATAATCGGCCCGTGTATGGAAGATCTGTTTCGGCTGATAAAGTGCCTATACACAGGCCGGTTATCAGCCGAAACAGACGTTCGTACACATCATGTGTCGCGGGTCGGGACCCACGATCGCCCGTGTGTACAAACCTTAAGGCTGGGTACACACGAGGGGACCATTTGTCCCAACCGAGCGGTCGCTATGAGCGTGTGTACCCAACCTTAAGGTGGCCATACTATACGGATTTTACTTAATCAACTGAGCGCTCCCGCAACATAGGACCAGTCCTCCAAAACCGACATGTTGGTCACATAGAAGAAGTGGAAAGGTTCTCTGGCACGATCGATCGAATGTTGCGGAGCGCTGTGGGGGTAAGTAAAATCGGATATATGTATGGCCACCTTTACATCTACGAAATATTCCATAATGTATGGCCACTATTACTTGGACGTCAGGGCTGTGTTGTCAGACACACAATTTTTTTTATTCTAATATGGATAAATATAGATTCCCATGTACCTTCTGTTAAACAGATTGATCATCACTTTTGAGATCAGAAAGCAATAGGAACCAGCAGAAAATATCCATCCACCCACTCAGTGGCAAAATATTGAGCAGATGTGACTGAAATCTACGCAAGATCAATTGTAAAGGGCACATACATGCAACAATCCCGGTTGTACAATACTGGGATTTTCTGATAGTATGATCAGCAGACCATGCATGGGCATCGTATGTTCTTTGTCCATTTTCGCTAACATGGAAATCATGGGGAACGCAAACATTTCTGCGATTTCCTATGCACTGTGATTGCGCGTCCGTTCACGTTCGCGTTCAAGCATTTTTTCACGCAATCGCACACATTTTCTCTTATAGTGAAACGCATGTGCAAACATGAAACAAGCTTGTGAAGAAATCGCGCACACAAGAGTTGGTACATTTGTAGTGTGTCCTCACCTAAAGGAGTGCAACCCGGAGCTTTTTACCTGTACGCGATCCCACAATGCAATCTCCATTGACTTATGGTATTGTATAGCGGAATAGCGCAAAGGTAAGTATGTTATTGAATCTCCCTGTTCCTAGTGTGAACAGCCTTATAATGGATTTATATATGGATGTCTGTATGGGGGCTCTGTATTGGTTTATACTAAACTGGATTTTTTAATATGTTATCATGACAGCATACTCAGGAGCAGATCCATGTAATGGTTTATTCCTGGTTTATCCCAGCCTTTCCCACTTCTTTCTGCCCAACCCCCCGAAAAGATTTACCAGTAATTATCATCTCAACAGGTCTTCTTGTCCTCCCCATCAATATAGCAGAAAACAAAGTTGTTACTGATACTGATGTTATGACAACCACCTGGGTGGATGGCTTAGATTTAGGGCATGCCACACTACACAACGTGCGATTTACACGTGATTTCCAAGCGTTGTGATTTTTCCTTTTGAGAAACAAAATTGCATGCGATTACGCATAAAAATGGTGATCAATGCGATTGGTATCACAAATGGATGTGCAATTGCATCGCAGCCAAAATCCTGCAGTTTTGGTGCATTGCCGTAAATTGCAATGTTAGTAAAAAATTGCATGCGTAAACATGAGTGCAAATGCACCAAAATGGCGCTAGTATGGCCTAGCCTCAATACTGAACAATCCAATTACTTAGGACATTCTACTTACCTGACTGAGCGATCCCAGGATATTAGACCATCCTGCCAGAACCACCTTTCCCATTCTTCTTTGGCACGACATGCGATCTCAAAAGGAATGGGATTTGCGACACATGTCGGTCCCAAAGAAAACAGGAAGGTGGTTCCGTCAGGATCGGTCTAATATCCTGGGATCGCTCAGTCGGTAAGTAAAATCTTCGGAATGTTTGTTGAAACCTATTGTTTAATACAAGTATTTTGTTAGATAGACTTGTGTTGGGTTGGTCCTGCAATCGCAACTTTGTACAAAGCTTTACACTTAGGCTGAGGCCACACTGCAACGGACTGGAATCACGCACAAAATCCGGGCGTTATCATGCGCAATTGTGGTGCGTTTTGTGTTTGCGTTTTGCACATGCAATTTTGAGGTTTTTGGTGAAAGCATGCGTTACCAAAACGCGAACGGATGCGCAATCGCATGCACATAGAAATTGCGGGAATTTTCACTTCCCGTGATTTCAATTTTAGCAAAATTGCGGGCGCAATCGCGAGTGCAAAACGCTTGCGCAAACGAGAGAAAAACGCGCTAGTATGGCCTAGCCATTAAGGTTCGTATACACGTCTGATGTGTGCTCCGAGCACAAATGCATTGTGGCCCGGTGCACACATCGGACGTGTGTACAACCTGCTCTGTGCTATGTAACATCGTACTTTCCATGTAGTGCAATGCTCCCTGTGTTATCGCATAGGTTGACAATTATTTTCAAAGTCACTGCTATGCCGCACAAAAACGGTGCATGTCTTGCGTTTTTACAATCCACTACGTCGCAGCAGTAAGTGTGAATGGTACTGTTCACTTCGTGTTCCAATGCATTTTGGTGCAATTTTTCTGCATGAAATCACACCAAAACAGTGTGAGTGAAGCTTTAGGTTGGGTAAATACAGGAATAACCACCAGCGTTTGTCGTTGGCGGTGACCAATGTCTATAGCCTATTCGATCGGACGTGTCAGTAAATTGGCAATTCTTCCCAGCCGACAGCTCCCTTCTGGCAAACAGTCCTTTGGACGAAAAATCGCCAGTGTGTACCCAGCCTTAATGTTAAGATGAATTTAGTTTCCTTGGGCTGGGTACACATGAAGGGACTATATGTCCCGACTAAGCGTTCCCTACTATGCGAGTGCTTGGCCGGGACAAATTACTGTCGTCATTTTTGGTCGATTGATTGTGTGGTTCCCAATTGCCCGTTCATCCGGTTGCAAGCGCTTTAAAAACCACTGCAGATTTTTAAGCCAAACCTACCGATACAAGTAATTATCAGTCTATTGGGCCATAAAACCGGGCCGCGTGTACCCAGCCTAACGGTTCGTATACACGTACGATCACGGGTCCCAACCCGCGACGCATGATGTTATGACCGTTCGTTTCGGCCGATAATCGGCCCGTGTATGGGCCCTTTATCGGCCGCACAGACAATGTGGCTCATTAGCGAGACGGCCCAAAATAAAAATCATTGGTGTACAGTCAAACCCCCCCAGATTAAATTTAAATTTTAGCAAAAATTGCAGGCGCAATCGCGAGTGCAAAATTCGTGCGCAAACGAGAGAAAAACGCGCTAGTATGGCCTAGCCCTTAAGGTTCGTATACACGTCCGATGTCTATAGCCTATTCGATCACGTGTCAGTAAATTGGCGATTCTTCCCAGCCGACAGCTCCCTTCTGGCAAACAGTCGTTTGGACGAAAAATTCACCAGTGTGTACCCAGCCTTAATGTTAAGATGAATTTAGTTTCCTTGGGCTGGGTACACATGAAGGGACTATATGTCCCGACTGAGGGTTCCCTACTAGCAAGTGCTTGGCCGGGACAAATTACTGTCGGTCATTTTTGGTCGATTGATTGTGTGGTTCCCTATTGGCTGTGATTAATCAACAGGCCCAATTGCCTGTTCATCCGGTTGCAAGCGCTTTAAAAACCACTGCAGATTTTTAAGCCAAACCTACCGATACAAGTAATTATCAGTCTATTGGGCCATAAAACCGGGCCGCGTGTACCCAGCCTAACGGTTCTTATACACGTACGATCACGGGTCCCGACCCGTGACGCATGATGTGTATGACCGTTCGTTTCGGCCGATAATCGGCCCGTGTATGGGCCCTTTATCGGCCGCACAGACAATGTGGCTCATTAGCGAGACGGCCCTGAATAAAAATCATTGGTGTACAGTCAAACCCCCCCAGATAACTTAAATCATTGACCTATCATTAGTGTCCAGTGACCCCCCCCCCCAGACAAATTATTGGTGCCCAGAGCAAAAAACAAAAACAATGACAGAGATCTTAGTGCGTGTCAAACAGAGAGACATGTGTTCTGGTAACTAACCTGCCTGTGTAGTACTTTCTCTTACTCTACTATCTGCACTGTGACTGTGAGTGACTGACTCTCTGCTCTGAACTCTAAGACTCTGCACAGCTACGTCCGGCCCCTAAAGAAATGGTGCAAATGGATTGGCTGCTGAGTGCTCTAGAAAAGAAGCAGCCAATCAGAGTCCACACTACGGCCTCACTGTGAGGCAGTGACATCACGTGGACCCCAATTTGCCGCTTCTTTCCCACAGCAGCCAATCGGATCGCGCAAAAATTATAAACACTTCCACCAGATCTCAACTGCTCTGAGCTGCGGCCGGGAATACAAATTAGCAGACAGATGCAGGACACAAGGTGGATTCTCGTCCTATTGCGGGAGTTTAGCATTTAATTTTCTACTGCCTGACTAAAAAGTCTAAATGTTAAACAGTGGGGGGTTTGAGGGCTCCTCTGTGAATGCCACTGTACTCTCAGAGGACAAAGAGGAGGCAGAAACCTTTGGACAGGAAGAAACCTCCTACTCTTCAGGTTCCTGGACTTTGGACAAGCACTGCAGGAGAACCATAAGGAACAGAGATGTAAGGTAAGATTGTTTTTAAATTACACAGTGGGGCCAGTAGTGGGTGAAATTTTAGTTTTGGGGGTGAAAAGGCCTTTTAATGGTGCACAAAATGTGTAGTGAATGGCAACTTCTTGCCTTGCCTTGGGCACAGATAATCATTGGGATGGTGCAGCAGGTGAATTCTGGGAAATAGGCTCTCTTTGACAGCTAGTCAGTAGTCCAGCCAAGTCACGATGCAGGAACAGTGTCTTCCCTGTTCCCACAAACGCAGGCAGGAAGACAGGCTGACAGACCTTTGTATTCACTCAGCAGACTCACATTTTCTCTAACTTTTATAGTCTAAGAAAACACCCCACCCTGCCAAAACTCATTTCAGGGAGGGTACCCACCTCCCAATGCCCCACCCTAAGATTAATAAATAATCCATGCATACACAGATGTATACACACATGCATCCCAACAGACTCAAACTCATGAAAACAGTCAGACACACGATACAACAAGTCATATCACCATTAAGTGTTAAAGTGTTTCTGTCCCTTGTTAACCTCTAAAAACTCTGACATCATTGATCATTGTGCTCACTCACTAATATAAAACACATTTCAGGGAATCAGGGAGCTGCCATTAATACCAGGGAGACTCCCTGAACTTCTAGCCTTCGATTGGCTCACTCTATGGGGGGGTATAATAGCATTTTTTATTATAAAGATCTGCACAATATCACATGAACTGTTTGTTCTTCAGATCAGCTATGGAGCTACAGACATTCTATTTGCTGACAGAATAAGGTTCCCATCAGTCTATCAGACAGTCCCTAATGAGAAACAGCAGAACCAAGCTATCATTCAGCTGCTCAAACACTTTGGATGGACCTGGGTGGGGATTTTGTCCTTAGATGATGACAGCAGCCAGCGAGCAAGTGAAGATCTAAAGGACCAGATTATAAGGAATGGGATGTGTGTGGAGTTTGTTTATCTGTATAAGTTGGATCAATCTAAAGAGAACTATGATATGAGAGACCTGATTTCAAAGGCATCAGCCAAGGTTGTGATTGTTACTACTTGTGGGAGAAGTTTCTATAAAGAATTTGGAGATTTAGCACTTTATATAAAGGATTGGCCAATGGGAAAGACCTGGATATTGGCAAGTGCATCAATTTATGATGATAAATTTCCAATAATAACACATCTGGAAATGTTAAATGGCAGCTTGATATTTTCACTTAATAGACAAAAAATTCCAGGACTTAAGGAATTTATGAGAGAAACAAGTCCATATTTAAATCCCAATGACGATTATATTGTTAAAAAAAGATTACTGTTTGAATGTCACTTTCCACCAATAGAAGATGAACAAATCCAGGAATATCAATGGGCTTACTGTGATGAGAAAAGTGATGGAATAGAATCCAGAAGATTTACCTGCTCTGGGAATGAAACTCTCCCATTACAACCTCACCATGATCTTCCTGAATATAAAATAATATACAGTATATATAAGGCAGTGTATGCGCTGGCCTATGGTCTACATGGATTATTATTAGAAGATACTTCACACAAGTCACATACTGACAATAACCAGATAAACACAAGGAAGGTGAATCAATATAATGTTATAATAATGATGTACTGGCATTAACTTTATCACTGTTAGGTATCTTAATATAGTAACATAGTAGCTTTACATAGGTCCATCCATCCCAATCATTATAGCCTATTCATAAGCCCTCTCAAAAAAAGATCCTCTGCACTCAACCAAATGTGCCTCTAGATAATCCAACCCTTACATGGATATGATACAAGGAAAAGCAAGAAAGGGAGGGTAGCACTCCAAATAAACTTAGATTTATGGTGGACCACACAACATATCAGAACGTTTTGGGGGGAAACTTGCCCCCTTCCTCAGGTGATGAGGAAGGGGGCAAGTTGATATAGATTAAGGCAAAAAAAAAAAAAAAACAGCTGAAATGGGAAAAATTCCTTTTTGTCTCCAAATGGCAAATGTAAAGGATTCCTGGATCCAAAAGAACTATAGTATTGGGGAGATTCAATATGGTCCAGTCGCGTTACTTACCTTTGTGTGATCCCGCAATACAATACGAGATTTCATCTGCATTTTCATGCCCCTCCATTACCTATTAAAGGGGACCTGCTTTCAAAAAAAAGAGCAGTATTTTTCCTCCTAATGACCTTAACCTGCCCATTCAGCATTTTGTCTGTGTATGGGGTCCTGTTTGCAGGACCCCTAATAGAGACTGTCATGGTCTTGCTCTTCACCCAGTGCCTGGGTTGATCTCAGTAGAGATCTGAGCATGTTTGACCCATCCAACAGCCAATCAGTAGAAATTACTGTTTGGAACATTCCAAGGTAGAGTGCATTCTGGGAAGAAGAAGGACCGTTACAGAACCTGAAATATCAGCTCACTAATGTCAACAGCAGGGAACAGCAAGGGGTATAAATTGAAATACTTTTTCAAAATGGAAGAGATTATATAAAATAATTATGTAAGCAGAATACAAACTTATAAAGTATTTTAAAAACAATGATATTTTCCATGGAAATTTACCTTTAAAGAAAATATTTTTAAAAAAAAATTGTAACCCCTTTTGTTACAATGCAACAAGAAATTGTTACCGCTGCATGTTGGGTATGTTTTGTTTGGGGTTTTTTTTGTATAATAATGAACACCCATTTTTAAGAGATTCATATACAGTAACTTACCATGGCTATTTTAACCTTATTTTATCTAAACTTTCAAACATCAAACTATTTGTCCCCATTGACTTTAATGGGTCCATTTTCGAATTTGCAAACTTTTTCAGAAATTTGAATATTCAAAATTGGACCAGATTTTTGTAAGTTCCGTCATCTCTAATCCTAAGCTCTTGTTGCCTGTCTACTGTAGCACATAGCTGCAAAAAAATAAAATAATAATAATATCCTGGAGGCCATTGCTTTTAACTTTTTTAAAGGACCTTTTCTCCTCCTCTCTTTGTCATTGGCAATAACGTGAAACAATAGTTTGTCTATAAAATTTACCATGCGTGAAACTCTAGCACCAGGTAGGCAACACTGTTGAGCATGCAGGCAACCTTATCTACTTTTTAAGTAATGCAGTCCCCTACCAATACAACCTACCTAGCCTGGTCCTGGTTCACTTGTGTGAGATGCCGGTCCCTTGGAAGCATTGTTTTTTAGCTGGAAGACACGGAAAAATGCATCCTCTGATAATTACTCTTACAGTTTGTGGTAGAGATGGCCAAACTCAAAAAAACCCCCAAAAGTTCTGCATAAAATTAAGGTATAAATAACAATGTTAACTTACTGTAAATTGTTCAGGGGTATGCAAAATGGTCTGGGGAACACGTATCAATGGCCAAAATCTTTTTTAAAAATGCTGTCCTTCCTTTTTCGGTATTGTCAGTGCCGCTCCTGCCATGAAGCAATATGAAAATATTGCTCATGGCGCGCGCACCTGGACAGATTTTTTTTTGTTGTTGTTGTTGTAGTTTTAAACAGCATTGGCGATAAATGCGCTAATTTTTTTTGACTCAGAGCGGCAGCCTGGGTCCTAACCAATCAGGGCAATTTTTAGCGTACGTACGCATCCCTGATTGGTCCATAGCCGCTCCGTCTATGCCCCCTCTATGCACATGTACGTGCATAGTGTGGGAGCGGGACCAGAGTAGGAGAGAGGTGCAGATGTGCAGTCTATGTGGAGAACAGCAGAAGAGAGCTTAGCGCAAGTCAGGGATTAGAGTTGGACAGTTGGTTCATGGATGGATCAGATCTCAGCATAACAGGCAGCACAAGAAGCGAGGGGACAGTGACTGTGAGTAAATTTAATTCAGAGAGGTATCTTTGCGTGGGGGGATCATTATCTGCTCCATGGGAGCAGGGGATTGGGGCCTACATACTTAATTGCTGGGAGCTGGGACCTACCTACTTGTTTGCTGAGGGCTGGGACCTACTTCTTTATTGCTGGAAACTGGGACCTACCTACTTGTTTGCTGGGGGCTGAGACCTACCTACTTTATTGCTGGGAGCTGGGACCTACCTACTTGTTTGCTGGGGGCTGGAACCTACCTACTTTATTACTGGGAGCTGGGACCTACCTACTTGTTTGCTGTGACCTACCTACTTTATTGCTGGGACCTACCTACTTTTTTTCTGGGGGCTGGGACCTACCTACTTTTTTTGCTGGGGGCTGGGACTCACCTACTTTTTTGCTGGGGGCTGAGACCTACTTACATTTTTGCTTTTTTACATACCCCTGAACACCCACCCCTATAGTAAAAAAATGACACTTCCCCAACCCCTAAGTAAAAAAAAAACCCTCATAGTAAAAAAAATGACCCTTCCCCCACTTCTAAGTAACAAAATGGCACTGTCCCCTCACCCCTAAGTAAAAAATGAAACTGTCCCACCCACCCCCATAGAAAAAAAATGACCCTTTCCCCACCCCTAAGTAATAAATGGCAGTTCCTCCCACCCCTGAGTAAAAAAATACACTGTCTCACCCACCCTTATAGTAAAAAATTATCTGTCTCCCACTCCAAGTAGAAAATGGGACTGTCCTACCCACCTCCATAGTAAAACAGTACTCTCCCCCCCCAAGTAAAAAATGGCAGTGTCCTCCCACCCCTAAATAACAAATGACACTATTCCACCTCTAAGTAAAAAAACATCACTGTCCCACCCACCCCCATAGTAAAGAAATGATTCTTCCCCCCACCCTTAAGTAAAAAATGGCAATGTCCCACCCACCCCATAATAAAAATTACTCCTACCCCAGTCTCTCGCACCCACAATTCTAGTAAACCAAAAAGTGTCCTCCCACCCCTAAGTAAAAAATGACACTATTCCACCTCTAAGTAAAAAAAAATAACTGTCCCATCCACCCCGTAGTAAAGAAATTACTCTTCACCCCACCCCAAAGTAAAAAATGTCCCTTTGACTCTAGGGGGCCCATAGCAGATTCTATGGCTGCTATGGTGAATCTTAGGCCACTGCGTTTATGTGGGGATGAACAGAAATTGGTACAGGACTCTCAAAGAAAAGAATGAATAAAAGGCAGCATAAGAAGAGATACAGAAGACAGGCTGCAAATTACAGGAATCGCTAGTGGTTAATATATTACCTGTTGTTATATCAGATGTGGAGAGACAAGTGCTGCAGAAAGGTGCTGCAGAAAGGTGACTATTTGTCCTACATCTGATCCTGACTTTTTTGTGTTGAACTCTGAATTACAGACTTTCTTTAGGAATATCAAATTAAAGGCATTTTTTGCCAATAAGGAATGTGTAATGGAAAAGCCACATGATAATGGATATGATAATGTATTTAGGCTTAGGGCTTCCATGTTGCTAGTAATTTTACTCCAGACACTGTAACCCAATGCATTAAAGGGCATCTAAAGTGAAAAAAACACATTGCATGTACTCTGTGCTACCTTAATCATATCTCTGTCAGTGACTCTGTTTAACCATGGTGTCAGATCTGTGTGCAACACTCCCCCCTTTCCCCCTCCCCTCTGTTACCTCCTCCATGTCTCAACTCCGGCTAACCGACAAGGTTATCATGTGCAGTAGGAGTTAAAAGTTCAACATCCTGAAAAACACACCCACGCACAGTGGCCAATAGAAAGCAAGCTGTCCTGGAAACACGGAAGAAGAAGGAGAACAGTACAGTTTACAATCTCTCACTTTGTGACCCATCATCAATCGGTGAAAGCTATTAAGAAGGGGGGTCAAGTGCAGCCTTATATCTACCATCAAAGCTACCTCTCTTCCCCTGCTAATGCTCTTATCTCTATGTTTATTACAGAGCAGGGAGGGGGGATCACGTCACAGGGATTTGATTGACAGTTCAAGTAGGAGTAGAGTAGGTTGTGGGGAATTATAGAACACATGGAAAGAAAGAAAGAAAAAGTTATTTTCCCACTACTTGGAAAGGAGCAATATATACATATGATAAAAACATTGCTAAATGATAAGAGTGTGTACAGGGTATTAAGTGCTAATCCATTAGATAATATTAAGAAAGAGCTTAAGGAGATAGTTATGGAGTCCTTTAAGAAACAAGTTATTTAAGGTCCCTTGCTCCAGTTTTTTAATTCCAGAACATCCTATCACCCCTGTAATATATGCCCTCCCAAAAATTCACAAAAACCTATAAATTCCACCTGGACGTTCTATTGTGGCTGGGGTGGAATTGATTTTTAGCCCTACAGCAAAATTTTTAGATAAGATTCTGAGACCTCTTATACAAACAAAGTAATCTGTGTTCTGTCTAAAGACATACTGTAGAGAGCCTTTATACAAATATACCGCATGATGGGAACCTGAAGGCAGTAGAAAACCGCTTACTTTAGGATCTATCAATGAATGGTACTCATGTGGTGTAATACTGAAATTATTGGAGTTGGTATTGAAAAGGAACAACTTCCTGTTTGTAGACAAATAATGTGAACAACTGAATGGCACTGCCATGGGTTCTAATGTGGCACCTACATATGCAAACATTTATGTAAATGAATTTTAACAGCAGTATGTATATGTTAATGCTGCTTTTAAAAAATACTGTAAAAGATGTGGTATCATTATATAGTCAATGTGTTTGCAGTGTGGGAAGGACCCTATGATGCCTTGATTGACATTTTTATGAGTGTATCAATGTGAGTGATGTAGTTAAATTCACAATTGAAGTTGATAAAAAATCCATCTCATTTTTAGATACACAGGTAACTCTTGAGGCTGGAAAATTATGTGGGTTTTTGTTAAGAAAAATAAAATTTTCCTCTGCCCATTTGAGGCATATAAAATGGGTAATACCTAAATCGTAGTTTGCAAGTGTTAAGGAAGTTGTCACTGATGAAGTTAAAGTGCCATTTAGGTTGGATAAATTGCAGGGAAATTCAGGAGAAGGGGCTATCCAACAGAGCTTTAAAAAAAAAGCAGAGGTTATTCCTGTCAGAAATTTGTTGAAGGAAAAACAGAAAGAGTTGCAAAGAGTTTTTGTCGCAAAAAGAGATTTGTAAAGAAACTTTGGGGAATTCTTAGTGCCAATTTACCAAGTGTTCCATCCTTTTGGGAACCCCCCTTAATATCCTATAAAAGATCTTGTTAGAGAGATCGTTTGGTTAATGCTTGGCCTTGGTTCGGAATAAGGGAATACGCAGGTCGACAGAAAGAAGGAACTTTCCATTTTCTGTCGTGTTCCCACTGTAACAACTGCATAAAAGGGGATATAATATATCACCCAACTAAAGGCACAATTGCATTAAAGTGCCCAGGTGGTTAAATGTATGTGGGACAGACTTCAAGACAATTGAAGGTTCATCTGAGTGAGCACAAACGTGATATTAGAAATAAAAATTAAGGTAGCCCGGTGGCAGAACACTTTATGAAAGAAGGGCACTCTTTATCCCAGTTCAGGTTTCAGATTATGGAATTTGTACCTAGGAAACTTAGAGGTGGCGATAGAATAAGAGACTGATTGACCTGTGAAGTGGGATGGATTCATGAACTTGACAGCCTCTAACCTAAATGTTTAAGTAAAGAATATAATGTAAGGTCCCTGGTATGAATAAAAATTTAGTTGGTTTTAGATGTCTATATGTTGATCTATATATCTATATGTATATAATTTTTAAGATGTGTAGCAATATGCATTTTAAAATGATGCCACTTACTTGTCCTGCCACTAGATCTATCTAAAAGGATAAAAGGTAGTACATGCCTTTGTTCTTGTTGGCTTGACATAGAATCCAGGTAGATTCGAAATGTTGAAATATCTGTTCTGTGAAAAAGTGAGTCATGTGAAGTGGCAGAGAAGGTAATAGACTTTCAACAAAAAAACAAATACAAGTATATGTTTTAATGGACAATTGTATTCCATTACTGATTTTTTTAAATTGCTTTAAAAAAACTAATGGTATGCAGCCCTCTCCATACATTTTTTCCCTGAATTCGAGCCTCCCTCTGACTTCAATCAGCCTTTAATTAGCTATGGTATAAAGGGGGCGTAACAATTGTTGCCTCTAACTGTTGATTATGTAGGCTGTTTCCTAACAACAGGACATTTCAAGTTTGTTTCGCAGAGGAGGAGCAGAGGAGGAGAGAGGTTGTAACAGGCATTCCCACCAGCCAATGACAAGTGTTAACCATGGCCCTGGGCCCCTTTAGTAGGTGGGCTTTTAGCACTCATCTTTGCTGTGTGATTTTCTAAGGGAGGGCAGCACAGTTGTAAATCTAAGTGATTTCAGCTGCTTGGAAGTGAGGGTGATGTTATTTTTTTTAATATTGTTGTCCTTTAAGAGTGCGGCTCCCGTGGCTATATGTGGGGATGGTTTGGGAATCACAGTCTGTATGGTTGTTAACTGCTGGTTTGGTGATTTTGAGATTTGCCAACATAAACCCCAATAAATCAAATTCTAAACATGTTCTCTATAGCTTTAATAGGGAAATTACGAGATTTCTAAGTAAACGAATGAATGGACTGTAAAATTCTAAATATTTGACTTAATATACAGTATAGGAGATGTTTCCTGAATTAGTTGGAAGAGCCAAAGTAATGCTATAATGCTATTGTCATCAGTAGAGATGTTAAAGATCAAAAATACACACTTTTTTTCAATATCCGTTTTTGTCATTCTACTCAGTTAGGCATAAACTGGAAGTTTCTGTTAATAAACATTTTAAATCATTTATGAATGATTATAATGGTTTATTTCTTGTTACAGCTAAATGACATCCTAAAAAAAATAAATTTTTCATTGTCAGATAAAGAGAATGTTTTCTTCACCCCACAAGGAGATGTTCCAGCACAGTATGACATCATAAATATGATTGCATTTCTTTATGGACATTTAGTAGAAATCTGTTTTAACAAGATTGGAAGCTTAAATTACTCAGGTCCTGACAGTAGCCAACTGATCATCAATGAGAAAATGTTAATGTGGAATAAATATTTTACAGAAGTAAGCTTCCTTTTTCTTAATTACGCAAAATACAGTTTAATGTGTGCACAATGTGGGCAGAGGATGATATTTCCCTATATCAGGGACAAATGTGGTGGTCATTTTAAGACACACACAGATAAATATTATTGGTCACTATATTGGGCAATTATTATTACAATTTTAGCCAGATCTGATATTTCACCAATTCATTTCTCCTGCCTTCTGAATTTCAAGAGCAATGAAACTGTTTTTTACCATGCTTGTGAAGGTTCTCATTCATCCAGGTCATGGTATATCTGTTGTATTCAATTAGATCAACTGGACTTGAAATGTAGTTCTTGAAGACGTTTCGCTAGTCATCCGACTGGCTTTCTCAATTCAGAATGACTTGTACAAGAATCTGTGGCAATTATGTACCCTGGAAAATCCCAATTAGCATATCACAGCCAGGTGTTGGTATGCTACACCTGGCTTGTATATTGTAATTGGGATTTTCCAGGGTACATAATTGCCACAGATTCTTGTACAAGTCATTCTGAATTGAGAAAGCCAGTCGGATGACTAGCGAAACGTCTTCAAGAACTACATTTCAAGTCCAGTTGATCTAATTGAATACAACAGATATGCTTTTTACCATGGCCATTTTTTCAGGCTTGGAAACCTAAACGGCATGTCCTCCCTTAAAACAAAATAATGCTGACTTGTTAGATCTGCCCACAACCCCAACTGCTATTTTTACCAGTTTATTACATGGATATGTAACCAGATATCTTCCTTTCTGGCAAAGGTATCTGCCAACGTATCTGCCTTATTACTATGCTCAGTGAGCTTTTTACAAGCTTGAGGATGTGAGGGGAGGCAGTATGAGAAACAGCAGTCAATCATTGGCTATGATGTCAGTTGTAACATTTTTGATTGACTGAATGGAGTGAGGGGACAGTTTACTCTGCCAGAATGGGGAAAATAAGTATCCTTAAATTTCTGGTTAGTAATGCAGGTTATAAAGTGTGGAATATATTAGTTGGGGTTGGGGACAGGAAACTGACAATTGACCTTTTTTTTTTAAGTGAGGACATGCCCTTCAACAAGTCTGTACTTCTGACATATAATTTTTATTTTTTAGGCTTTATTTAACCCATTTAACAGGGTAACCATCAATTTAGGTAGTTCCCTTCTAGTGATTGCTAGAATAGCGATTCAGCATTGGAATTGCTGCAGATTTAAATTAGAACAAATTTAAAATCACAAAATCGGTTCATGAATTGGAATTTAAAGAGAGACCCATTCGCAATATTAAATCCCCATTGCAGATGCTTCTGGAAGCAATAGTGCCTTTCCTTTAATGTCCCCATTTATGTTCTAGTGAATCCCTAACAAGTCACAGTCAAAACTCAGGGAAAAGTCATTTAGGATGTTTTGCTGCTATTGGTGCCACTGAGAAGGAATTGCCAATGTAAGAAGTCACAGGACCCGCCTTAGTGTAAACTGTATCCTGAAAAGTGCAATCACTGGCCCACACTTTCAGGGAGATTTAATAAAAATTATCATTAACAATGGTGCTAATTTTGGCTCAACCAATCAGATATTATTTAACATTTGAAAGCTAATATCTGATTGGTTGGGGCAAAATTAGAACCATTTTAAGTGTTAAGTACTTTTTAGAAAAAAAACCTGTTTATCTTGTGATAACCAATAGGGGACAGTTATCAATAAAACTGGTGAGTATCAGGAATGGAATTTGAGCCCTGAATACAGTCAGGTGTGCCCTAATCCTTCCCCTTGAATCCATGCACATTGCAATGTTGAAGGGCATGTCAGCCTTAAAGGGCATCTATAGTGAAAAAAAACACATTGGCCCATTGCAAAGATAAATTCATGTACTCTGTGCTGCCTTTATCCTATCTCTGACAGTGACTTTGTTTTTGCATGGTGTCAGATCTCTCTGTAGCACTCCTTCCTCCCCCTTCCCCTCTGTTACCTCCTCCATGTCTCAACTCCGGCTAACCTACAAGTTAGTAAGAGTTAAAAGTTCAACATCCAGAAAAACACACCCACGCACAGTGGCCAATAGAAAGCAAGCTGCCCTGGATACACGGATCTCTCTGTGTCCTGATCTTTCTCTTTGTGACCCATCATCAATCAGTGAAAGCTATCAAGAAGGGGGGTCAAGTGCAGCCTTGTCTCTGCCATCAAAGCTACATCTCTCCCCCTGCTAATGCTGTTATCTCTATGTTTATTACAGAGCAGGGAAGAGGGTCACATCGCAGAGATTTGATTGACAGTACAAGTAGGAGTAGAGGAATGCAATCACGTCTTCTTCTGACTTGTGTATCTCAGGACAGAGAGTGAAACTTAAGAAAATAAAGACACTCTGGGGGTTGGGGGGAATTATAGAACTCAAGGAAATAAAGAACAAAAGTTAATTTTTCCACTATAGATGCCCTTTAAATCTATATTTTATTTTTATGTTGCCCCATTTTGTTATACTTACCCATTCCTAAGATACTCCTAAAGGGATTTACAGAACCCGATCACTTCCAAGCACTTCATGCAGCTTCGATACTGTCACTCAAATCTGTAAAGGTGATGGGCATGTAATTGTTGCTTCTGAAGCCATCTCCTCTAAATGAACCAGCTGGCCAGTGATCAGGGTCTGTAAATATTTTCAGGAGCATCGTGGGATCTCGGCAAGGTTAGTGTAGCGATAAATGAATATTGAAATATTGCGGAATGAGAGACTGCAGGCTGTGCCTGATTCTTTTTTAAAACCTGAAATTAATGCCACCTTTCAAGTAGACCATAGGGGCACACTGTAAGCAAATTTTGCAGTTTGCTTCATGGTAGGCGCACCCCTAGCTGTGCTACCTGTGCTGATTTAATAAACTAATTGTGCCTTTTAGGAAATACTATAGACTAACATTTTGAAAATGTTATACCATGGTTCCCTTAAAACTATGTACTGTATATACTCAAGTGTATACGGTTCTTCATCATACCAGTATTACATTATTACAAAATATCTTTATTCAGTGCAAGAAAACAATTTGGATTCTTGGCATTTACCATTAAATATAAAAGTAACAGGTAGATAATGATTGATAGTATAAAATAAATATTTAAGTAATGTAATTTGACTTAACACAACACCTTTTGGGGGGGGGGTTCAGTGGGGTCAAACTTGCCTTTTAGAAATAACAGTACCTACAATTCTGGACTTGTTATCTGATAATGATAATGTATTTGATTTCAGCCCCCCCGTTCCGTGTGCAGTGAGTGTTCTCCAGGATACAGGAAAGCCCCCAGGAATGTGCAGTTTACCTGCTGTTATGACTGTGTGCGCTGCTCAGAGGGACAAATCTCCAACACAACAGGTTAGTGTATAACACTTTTCAGTCATCCAAGAAGTTGTATATCAGATAATATTAAGTCAGTTCAACTAGACTCCATTAGCAATGGAATATGTTTTACTCATTCAAGCAACTTCCTTAGTTCAACTGAGTTGTAGGGATATTTGCAGATATACATATAGATGTTAATTGTCTAAGTCAGAGGCATAACTGCAGGGGTCCAGGACCCCCCGTGAGACTGGAGGCCAGAGATAGTGCGTATGAAGCTGTTTAAAAGACTGGACCAGAACTTCCAATTCGGTTCTGGAAGCACGGGTCCGGTCTTTTAAAAAGCTTATTGCACCTATGTTTCCTTCATACGCACAATCAGCTGTTTAAAAACTGCTAATCATGGAGATTGTGGCAGGTCCTCCTACCCGACAAGCTTCTCATGTGCAGTAAGGGACCATTACAAAAGAGAAATAAACAGGTGTACCTTGTGGGTAGGACCATAAAACACAAATAGATAGTATAGTAAATAGTAAAATCTATCTGTAGGCAGGTCTAATAAAATACACACTGAGCTGGCCAGCTCGCACAACAAAATGGTATATAAAGTAATACATAGAATTAAACTTAGTAAAATAGTGATATACACAAACCAGTTTCGCCAATAAAAGGATGAGAGATAGTGTATTACTAAGGCAGCTAAAAGAACAGCATGTCCATATACTGTAAATCCTTGATCAGAGGGATCCGCACAGTCCCTAAAATATATAGTCCATCGGAACAGATACTCTTCCAAAAAGGTAATATCAAAGGATATCTATTGGTGTGCGTACACCTGTATATATATATAGGGAGCAAGAAAGACTTAAAAGTGCACCACACGTCACTAGTCCCTTGTGGTAAAGAGAAGTCCTGACACCACTATTGAAGTTCCTCCGGTCCCCCGGTCAGTAAACAGACATCCGACCGTGGCTTGCAGTTCTTGGGATTCTCCTGGAGGGGTGTAAGCATCCGAGACAAACAAGATGGCACTCGTGTAGCTATGATCCCGCTTTAACTAGTAGGCGAGTAATATGCAGTCGGGACTTATTCGTGCACTGAAGCTTCCCCCGATATGTTTAACTGTCCACACATCACCACTACGCGTTTCACTCCGTAGAGCTTTCTCGGGTAGTGACATCATCTTAGGATTCCCTTCCTTTATTGGATAGTTTCATTAATCAACTTTATTCCTACTGCGGATCGTAACAGTCTCAGCTGCTCCATTAGCTCTAACAATAGCAGGAAACTCTTGTGCATCTTATTGAAGATATTTATAACCCTCAAAGTTAAAATGTAGTTACTATCTATAAGCATATACAAATATATACAGATTTAGAAAACATAATATAAAACATCCAGAATAAATATATATATAAAAATATTATAGAAATGGTGCCAGTTCCATTTGATCATTTAATCCGCTGGGTTGCCCACTTAGATATAAAAAAAAAATCTTTGTTCTAATTTAACCAGTTCCTTGTCAATATCTCCCTTGTCAATATCCCCCCAGCCTTATAAAAAAATCTTTATTTATTCCCCCCAAAGCCACAAACACCGCATTATCAAATGATGACCTGTGATAATTTTTAAAGTGCTCATATTTATAGGGATGGTTACCATTATTGGTAAAACAGGTTCCCTCTATGTGTTTTTACAAAAGAGACAGAATTGGAATTTTATGATCAGAAAGTATAAAAAAAACATGTGCATCTGTCATTTCCACACAGTTTTCATTGAATAGTAAAGTACTGTGGGTTCGAATAGAACCCGGTTTCGAATCGAATCTGAGGGTTTCTAAGTCCCGCCGAAACCTTTGGAACTCCCGGATTTCACGGAACCTGGATTTTCTGATTTTTATCGAAATTTCGTGGAAAATAGAAATCAAAAGTAGACGATTATTGAAACCCTCGAAAGTAATGATTGATTTCGGTAACCCTCAAATTTGTATAATTGGTAACCCTCGAAAATAGCGTTCAATTTCGGTAACTCTCGAAAATAGAATGCGGAAGTTCGAATACAGCCCGATCGTGAGGAAAGATAGTTTTAAAATAAGTTTTGGTTATATTTACGGGTTCCCCAGACCATTCCCCTGTGTCATTTTCAGTAACCTACTATTACTATTTGTCCCTCAAACTGGACAGAAACGTTAGAATTGTTTTCTCTCATAGACTTCTGTGTTCGTTTTCAAATTTTCGAAAATCAAAAATTTAGAAAATTCGAAAACGGAACGAAACAGTTTCGAACATCTCTATTGAATAGCACTTAAAATGGGGAAATGTGGGCTTGTGGTGTTTCATTAACAGATTTCACCTGACAAAACCCAGTGGTAAAAATTGGTTCCTGATATTAGGAAAAAAGGCGTTTGACATATGGTTGTAATACAAAATCTATCACCTCTGACAGCCCTTCATTAAGAGAATTTTATCCAATAAAAAAGTGAGACCTTCTACTTCAAACAGAGGTATCCCTTTAGACAAAGACCGATACGCAGGGGAAACAGATCCAAGTCAACAACTTCATCGTTACCCGTTACGGGAACGAAAACGGAGTTCACGGACAATGTATTAAATCTAACTAAGAGGCATTTAACCCCTGATGAATCAAAAGTTTTGAATTATGGTCTTTCTTTCTGTCCCACGCAATGTTTTGATTTATTAGACACAATTGTAGATATTAATAGATTTGTTAGGAAACTAATGTTAAAAAAGTTTTTTCATGCTACGCATAGAGATGATACCAATAGGATTAATGGGATATTATCAGAAGAAGTTGACATTAATATCAATAACGGGATATCAGTAGTAGAGAGCACTAATATGGAATTAGGAGATTCTTGTGATTTAGATAGAAGAGCTATTAGTGACCTTACACATCTGTCACATATATCGGAACAGAAACATATAGTTCCTTCTCATCCAGTCATACCGGTATTTCATCACTTACCCAAAACGCATAAAGGTGATTTCCCCCCCAAAGGAAGACCTATAGTGGCGGGAATAGGATCTCTTAATGAAGGGCTGTCAGAGGTGATAGATTTTGTATTACAACCATATGTCAAACACCTTTTTTCCTATGTTAAGGACACCACAGAGGTCATTAGAGAATTGGATTCTTAATCAGGATCCGGTCCTTAAAAGTGTTTTACAGGAAGGCTATAGATTTGTCCCTAGGAGAGCTAGGTCTCTCAGATAAAGAATAGAATTAGAGAACATCTTAGAGATGTAGAGTTAAAACGCTTTCTAAGTCCTGTAGCTAGACATTTTTTGCAGTGGAGTTAAAACGCTTTCTAAGTCCTGTAGCTAGACATTTTTTGCAGTGTAATGGAGGTGACATAAACTATTTTTCCGTACAGGGTATCCAAGCAGTAAAATGGCAATTAAAAAGGATCCCTGGAACATTAACAAGAACTATATGTATTAATACCAGTAATTTTCTTATTTATTTTGAATTTAGAAACTTATCCAGCCCTTACTTGAAGCTATTTTACAACATCTGTTTAAAAGACAGTGCCACCTTTTTACTATAAAGTAGTTTTACCTTTGTTAGTTTGATATGAAAATCTCCTGTGCCCCCAAAGAAGGATACCTAAAGCAAGTGCCACTAAATGGGACCATACACACAATTCAAATTCTACAATCATGGTATGATTGGTATTGTTTTTTTAACGTAGTATGTCCAATAAGAAAAAAAACAGACTCCTTATTTCTAATAGTATTTATCTTTGGGATATGGACACAGAATGTGACTTGGCACAGTTGATTTTTAAATCAAATAAATTCAATATAATTTATACTCAAATAATGGTTTTATATTGGAGTTCCTGTCACCATATAATTATGATTTAATATTTTCAATTTAGTTTTATGGGGTAATAAATTACATTGTCACATAGTTTCTACATCGACGCCAACCATTATCCCAAAACTAGACTTTTCATGCTTTTCTAATGTAATAATGATCCATAGCAATAGAAATCTCTTATTGGTTTTTTTTACATTTTATGTTCATTTGGACATAATGTACATAAGACATGTCTGTCCTTTGGAGATTCACTGAATGGAATCTTAACTTGTCCTGCTAGAATTAGATGGGGGGTAATTAAACATAAATAACTGGATGGTACAATTATCTGTAGCCCAGAGATCTGTCTAGTTTAAGAAACATTAAATTACTGTTATTATAATTTACAGGTTAGATAGAGGAGAATGTTCAGGATCTGTTATATAAACAGAGGGTTGTGATAGTCCATGTTCCTATTACTGCACAGAGTCCAGACTGAACTGTGAGAGATTCATTAATATTTCTATGTATTAGAAATTTCAAATAGGAGAATATGGACAATGGAAATGTTATATGGAAGTTGAGTTTCCAATCAATTTTAACTGGAAGTTAATGTTTAGTTCTGGATTTTGCTCATTGATCAAACTAACCAGTTGAATCCATCACAATGCAGGTCCCAATGATCTTTATTCTGCTATTATCCTACAGTTTGATTAACTGTAAGAAATATTTCAATGCTTTCCCCTTCTGGGGTCTTTTACTGGGCAGGAAACCTTCTCTCTTATTGGCCTTGATCTTACTTTTCACCCCAGTCGCTGAGTTTGATCCTCGTTGCACATTACAAAAAAACTTTCTTTATTCAATTTTTTCCCAGGATGGAGATATTTTATTAGGAGGCGTAATGAAAAAGAGCAATCCTTCAAAAATATTAATCAAGTTTCGTGATAACCCCTTTTTTTTTGTATGTATAAGGTATGTGAATTTTGAATTGTTTGTGTCTTTAAGATGAGAATCTTAGAGTTGCAGCTGTCTGGAAATTTCTAAATGTCCCGGTTTGTTTGAAATTTTATATTTACTTTATTACCATACGTTATTATGTAGCTGATATTGATTCCCCTATTTTAAAGATAAATAAAAACACAAATATAATGCACAACTACTCCGGATTACAATGGGAGCTGGAATATTATCTTACAATCTACATAGCCAATTGACTGCTAAAGTCTCCACTGTAAAATAATATCCTTATTAGAGTCCTGCATTGAACGAATTTTTCAGACCCACACTGAACCCACAAAACTGCTACCTGCACACAAAGATCATCCCCATGTGTACCTGCCTTCATACCTGCAACCCGACCTGACATGCAAGTTTCAGATCCGCACCCCAAGCTGAATCTTTCATTCTAAAATTTCTATGGGGAAGTTAAATAAAGTCTAAAAGTTTAAATAACCGTTTTATTCATAACCTAAAGTGTTCATAAAAACCTATCACACCACTAAAATAAAATAAATAGAAAGATTCTTCAACTTGCAGGCCTCTGATGCCTTCTAATATTGCAGAGTGCTGTATTGGAATGCTTGGAGCTATACCGTATTTTTCAAACAAATGTAGGCCCACAGGTAGGAAATCCCTGGTATAGAGTATAATGTACAGTATAGAGCATACAGGGTGATCCCATTTCCATCAACACCAAGTAAAGCAATTCCAATACCATGGACCACATTAAATATGGTGAGATGTTATGGCACTTTTTACGGCTGTATGGTTTCACATAAGGCACGTGAACAGCTACAATGTTATAAAACAATTACATATGGCCGGCCTAAAAAAGTCCCATAAAGGTTAATACAGGATCACGATGCAGCAAGATGCTTTATGGCATTGCTAACATGATTGCACCAAATAGCGTCTCTCAATTCATTGCCATGGAAAAAAACATAACACAAAAAAGGACTCCTATTTCCCCATTAACTGAATATCTAACATATATAAGTTTATTTAATGAAAAAAGTAACTTTTCAAAAACTATTCCTTATAATATCTGTTGTATTCAATTAGATCAACTGGACTTAAAGTTGAATTCTTGAAAAAGTTTCGCTGGTCATCCGATTGGCTTTCTTAATTCAGAATGGCTTATACAAGAATCTGTTGGCAATTATGAACAGATTCTTGTACAAGTCATTCTGAATTGAGAAAGCCAGTCGGATGACTAGCGAAACGTCTTCAAGAATTAAACTTAACTGAATTCAACAGACAGACCATGACCTGGATAAATTAATATTACAGATATACCATGACCTGGATAAATTAATATTACAGATATACCATGACCTGGATGGATGAATATTACAGATATACCATGACCTGGATGGATGAATATTACAGATATACCATGAAGTTAAGCAGGTTTCGTTTCGAAAAGGCAAAGCCCTCACTCACTCACTCACTCATCACTAATTCTCCAGCTTGCCGTGGAGGCAGACGGCTTAAATTTGGCAGGCTCATTCATTGCAAGTTAAGCAGGTTTCGTTTCGAAAAGGCAAAGCCCTCACTCACTCATCACTAATTCTCCAGCTTGCCATGGAGGCAGACAGCTTAAATTTGGCAGGCTCATTCATTGCACCTTACTTACAAAAATTAAGCAGGTTTTGTTTCGAAAAGGCAAAGCCCTCACTCACTCACTCACTCACTCACTCATCACTGATTCTCCAACTTGCCGTGGAGGCAGATGGCTTAAATTTGGCAGGCATTCATTGCACCTTACTTACAAAAGTTAAGTAGGTTTCATTTCGAAATTCCACCTGTAACGGTGAGTATCTGACATTGCACCTGTAATGGTGAGTATCTGACATTGCACAGACTGGTTGGTCCGATTTTAACCAAATTTGGTATGCATATACTCCTTTACCAGTAAAAGGTTAACAAAATATTTTTTTTAGGGTGGGGGTGAATGGGGGGGAATAGAATTTTGAACTCCTGCACACTATCGGCTGGAATGATTTTTACCAAAATTTCAGGGTGTGTGCGGGGACTGGCTGAGGTGTAAGGGGATGGGTTTGGAGGGTGGACAGAGAGGAATAGTGGAGGGTATTAGGGGCGGACGGGGAGGGGTGGTGGGGGTTATTTTCACCAAAATTTCGTAGTTGAATAAAAAATATAATATTAAATTAAAGTTAATGAGTGTTGCATTATCGTAAAGCTTATTGAATTGTCTTTCTTTAATATATCAAGTGCCAAGTGATTACAGCAATCTTGATACATTATTGTTTTCTTACTAAAAACGTTATTTCAATACATCTCCGCTGCGAAGCGCGGGTATTTTGCTAGTATATATATATATAGCAAATATATAAACGAACGGCACACCATTCCAATTAATCAGCAAAGCTCGGGTGCCCTCCAATACATACAAGGCAATTCGATTCACGGAGTCACTCATGGGTCTTCATAAAATGAAATCTTTTATTAAGACATGTTAAAAACGCTCAGACATCAACGCTGTTGAGCCGAAATGCGTTGATGTCTGAACGTTTTTAACATGTCTTAATAAAAGATTTCGTTTTATGAAGACCCGTGAGTGACTCTGTGAATCGAATTATAGTACCAAACTGCAGTCTGTCTAGCACTCACACTGGGTAGGCAAATGCCCCGTTGCTTTTGATAGGAACAATTAGTATAACAAGCAAGTACAGAGCACTCATGGTAAATTTCTTCAGTAAACCTTTATTATAACATCTACACGTTGTGGCTAATAGGTGTAGCCATCTTCAGAATGTGACAACATAAGTTACAAGTACAACTTAAACCACAGATAAACCCTCCTCACCCACAGTGCTCCTCCTTCATTGACCAGCATTAACCCTTAGAGATCTCTTATTTATAAAAACAGCATATTTTATTCAGTGCTTCCGTTTAACACATACCTTAATTGTAGGTATGCAACATTAATAAATATAAAGAAGGTGTAAATTATCATATCAGATTTAAAAAGTGTAAAAAATAGTGAACCTGATAAAACTGTGAAAGTTGGACAACCATATAAAAACATTAACTTCTAACAGTCTATCGTCGCTCCTAAATTATGTAAGCTGTATTGCATACTATTACATATAAATACATTATTGCAGAGGTTACTAACTATCAAGACACTATCTCATTACAAAGTTACACAGAGATTGATTATAATAGGCCCACCAACAGTGAGTGTAAAAAAAAAATTATTTACATTTTTTTTTTATGGATGTAACACTAATTTAAGCACTAACAACTCACATGTGAGAGTATGTTTATGTTATGTTATGTTTATATGTATGTATGTTCCTGAAAAACCTCCAAATGGCTGGGACAAATTTTATGAGACTTGGTATACTTATGGTTAATGACCTGGAAAAAACATAGGCTACTTTACAACTTTTAAAAATGCCTCCATAATAAATCCCATTTTACTTAAAGGGCATTTTTAGTGAAAAAAAACACATTGCCCCTTTGCAAAGTTAAATTAATGTACTCTGTGCTGCCTTAATCCTATCTCTGTCAGTGACTCTGTTTAACCATGGTGTCAGAACTGTGTGCAGCACTCTTCCCTTCCCCCTCCCCTCTGTTACCTCATCCATGTCTCAACTCTGGCTAACCGACAAGCTTATCATGTGCAGTAGGAGTTAAAAGTTCAACATCCTGAAAAACACACCCACGCACAGTGGCCAATAGAAAGAAAGCTGTCCTGGAGACACGGAAGAAGAAGGAGATCAGTACAGTTTACGATCTTTCACTTTGTGACCATCATCAATCAGTTAAAGCTATTAAGAAGGGGGGTCAAGTGCAACCTTATATCTACCATCAAAGCTACATCTCTCCCCCTGCTAATGCTCTTATCTCTGTTTATTACAGAGCAGGGAGGGGGGGATCACGTCACAGGGATTTGATTGACAGTCCAAGTAGGAGTAGAGGAATGCAATCATGTATTCTTCTAACTTGTGTATCTCAGGACAGAGAGGGAATCTGAAAAAAGTGAGGACACTCTGGGGGTTGTGGGGAATTATAGAACACATGGAAAGAAAGAAAAAAAAGTTCATTTTCCCACTATAGATGCCCTTTAAGGAAAGACAATAATACCCCATTGTTAAAGGGGAAGTTAATGCGATAGGTGCTAAAGGGGAAGTTGATGCTATACGCGATAATGGGGAAGTTGGTGCGCTACAGGCTAAAGGGTAAGTTGATGTGATACACGTTAAAGGGGTCATTGATGTGATATGCGTTAAAGGGGAAGTTGAGGTGATACATGTAGGTGCTAAAGGGGAAGTTAATGTGATACGAGCTAAAGGGGAAGTTGATGTAATACACGCTAAAGGAGAAGTTAATGCAATATCCCCTTTTTGCACAACAATAATAATTATTTATTAAGATTTCCCTCCAGCAAGTCTTGCAATAGTAGGGGATTAAAGGAGATTTCAGTGGATTTCAGTGATTTTCCAGGCAAAAGGGTCTTCCCATATTGTGGCACAGTCTCCATCACACGTGACAGGTCAATCACACTTCCAATACAAATGGACAGCAGGACTTCCATTTTATATTTCAAATCATTATGGGGAGAGAACCTACACAAGCATATTAACACACAAGAGTTCAATTATTTCCATGTCTGTGTGAGGATGGAGGAGGGGCAGTGACTGTCTCTCCCCAGGTGAACATTTTCCCCGACATATCTGTTGTATTCAATTAGATCAACTGGACTTGAAATGTAGTTCTTGAAGACGTTTCGCTAGTCAGCCGACTGGCTTTCTCAATTCAGAATGACTTGTACAAGAATCTGTGGCAATTATGTACCCAGGAAAATCCCAATTAGCATATCACAGCCAGGTGTTAAGGGTGTGATTGGATAGTGGCTAAGAGGCGTTATAGGAACGCCCAGAGTAAGGTGTTAAAACAGCATTGTACATGGCAGACAGTTGGTGTCGAACCCCCCCACCTCTATTTAGGCTTGGTTTCTATATTTTCACATAAATGGCCTCTTTAACACCTCTCTTGAACCAGTCATGTTCCTTCGCCAATATGTTTACATTACAATCTTCAAAGGTATGTCCTTTATCCTTAAGATGCAGGTACACGGCTGAGTCCTGACCCAAGGAATTGGCTCTTCTGTGCTGGGCCATACGTTGATGCAGTTGCTGTTTGGTCTCCCCCACATACAAATCAGAGCATTCTTCACTGCACTGCACTGCATATATGTCGCTTTTCTTGTGTTTGGGTATTGGGTCTTTTGGATGTACCAATTGCTGCCTCAGTGTGTTGTTTGGTTTAAAGCAGACAGGGATACGATGTTTTTTGAAAATTCTTCTTAATTTCTCGGAGACCCCTGCTACATATGGGATGACCATGTTCTTCCTCCTGTCTTGCTTTTCCCCTTCACTGTTGGTATTCGCGTTCTTTTCTTTCCTTCTACTTCTTTTGACAAAGGCCCAGTCTGTTTTAACAGAAGGCCCATGCTGTTTTAACACCTTACTCTGGGCGTTCCTATAACACCTCTTAGCCACTATCTAATCACACCCTTAACACCTGGCTGTGATATGCTAATTGGGATTTTCCAGGGTACATAATTGCCACAGATTCTTGTACAAGTCATTCTGAATTGAGAAAGCCAGTCGGATGACTAGCGAAACGTCTTCAAGAACTACATTTCAAGTCCAGTTGATCTAATTGAATACAACAGATATACCATGACCTGGATGAATGAGAACCTTCACAAGCATTTTCCCCGACACTTTCCCATCTTGAGGTGAAGATAATCCTGGGAGGGAGGGGGTCTGTTAAAGTTAATTAGACTGTCCACATTTAATTGTCACAGAGCACAATATCAATTGGACAAGGCAGCTTAATGTCAGTAGTTGTAAAGATTCGTACATACGTTTGATCGCGAGTCCCGACCCACGACGCATGATGTGTACGAATGTCCGTTTCGGGCGATAATCGGCCCGTGTATGGAAGATCTGTTCGTACACATCATGTGTCGCGGGTCGGGACCCCCGATCGCCCGTGTGTACAAACCTTAAGGCTGGGTACACACGAGGGACCATTTGTCCCAACCGAGCTATGAGCGTGTGTACCCAACCTTAAGGTGGCCATACATATATCGGATTTTACTTAATCAACTGAGCGCTCCCGCAACATTAGACCAGTCCTGCCAAAACCGACATGTTGGTCACATAGAAGAAGTGGAAAGGTGGTTCTGGCACGATCGATCGAATGTTGCGGGAGCGCTTGGTGTGGTAAGTAAAATCGGATATATGTATGGCCACCTTTACATCTACGAAATATTCCATAATGTATGGCCACTATTACTTGGACAGTCAGGGCTGTGTTAGTCAGACACACAATTTTTTTTATTCTTAATATGGATAAATATAGATTCCCATGTATCCTTCTGTTAAACAGATTGATCATCACTTTTGAGATCAGAAAGCAATAGGACCAGCAGAAAATATCCATCCATCCCACTCAGTGGCAAAATATTGAGCAGATGTGAAACTGAAATCTACGCAAGATCAATTGTAAAGGGGCACATACATGCAACAATCCCGGTTGTACAATACTGGGATTTTCTGATATTGTATGATCAGCAGACCATGCATGGGCATCGTATGTTCTTTGTCCAATTTTCGCTAACATGGAAATCATGGGGAACGCAAACATTTCTGCGATTTCCTATGCACATGTGATTGCGCGTCCGTTCACGTTCTGCGTTCAAGCATTTTTTCACGCAATCGCACACATTTTCTCTTATAGTGAAACGCATGTGCAAACATGAAACACAGCTTGTGAAGAAATCGCGCACACAAGAGTTGGTACATTGTAGTGTGTCCTCATCCTAAAGGAGTGCAACCCGGAGCTTTTTACCTGTACGCGATCCCACAATGCAATACTCCATTGACTTATGGTATTGTATAGCGGAATAGCGCAAAGGTAAGTATTGTTATTGAATCTCCCTGTTCCTAGTGTGAACAAGCCCTGAATAATGGATTTATATATGGATGTCTGTATGGGGGCTCTGTATTGGTTTATACTAAACTGGATTTTTTAATATGTTATCATGACAGCATACTCAGGAGCAGTACATGTAATGGTTTATTCCTGGTTTATCCCAGCCTTTCACACTTCTTTCTGCCCAACCCCCCGAAAAGGATTTACCAGTAATTATCATCTCAACAGGTCTCTTTGTCCTCCCCATCAATATAGCAGAAAACAAAGTTGTTACTGATACTGATGTTATGACAACCACCTGGGTGGATGGCTTAGATTTAGGGCATGGCCACACTACACAACAGTGCGATTTACACGTGATTTCCAAGCGTTTGTGATTTTTCCTTTTGAGAAACAAAATTGCATGCGATTACGCATAAAAATGGTGATCAAATGCGATTGTGTATCACAAATGGATGTGCAATTGCATCGCAGCCAAAATCCTGCAGTTTTGGTGCATTGCCGTAAATTGCAATGTTAGTAAAAAATTGCATGCGTAAACATGAGTGCAAATGCACCAAAATGGCGCTAGTATGGCCTAGCCCTCAATGACTGAACAATCCAATTACATTAGGACGATTCTACTTACCTGACTGAGCGATCCCAGGATATTAGACCAATCCTGCCAGAACCACCTTTCCCATTCTTCTTTGGCACCGACATGCGATCTCAAAATGAATGGGATTTGCGATCGCATGTCGGTCCCAAAGAAAAACGGGAAAGGTGGTTCCGTCAGGATCGGTCTAATATCCTGGGATCGCTCAGTCAGGTAAGTAAAATCTTCGGAATGTTTGTTGAAACCTATTGTTTTAATACAAGTATTTTTGTTAGATAGACTTGTGTTGGGTTGGTCCTGCAATCGCACATTTGTACAAAGCTTTACACTTAGGCTGAGGCCACACTGCAACGGACTGGAATCACGCACAAAATCGCGGGCGTTATCATGCGCAATTGTTGTGCGTTTTGTGTTTGCGTTTTGCACATGCAATTTTGAGGTTTTGGTGAAATGCATGCGTTACCAAAACGCGAACGGATGCGCAATCGCATGCACATAGGAAATTGCGGGAATTTTCACGTTCCCGTGATTTCAATTTTAGCAAAAATTGCGGGCGCAATCGCGAGTGCAAAACGCTTGCGCAAACGAGAGAAAAACGCGCTAGTATGGCCTAGCCATTAAGGTTCGTATACACGTCTGACGTGTGCTCCGAGCACAAATGCATTGTGGCCCGGTGCACACATCGGACGTGTGTACAAACCTGCTCTGTGCTATGTAACATCGTACTTTCCATGTAGTGCAATGCTCCCTGTGTTATCGCATAGTGTTGACAATTATTTTCAAAGTCACTGCTATGCCGCACAAAACTGCTGCATGTCTTGCGTTTTTACAATCCACTACGTCGCAGCAGTAAAGTGTGAATGGTACTGTTCACTTCTGTTACCAATGCATTTTGGTGCAATTTTTCTGCATGAAATCACACCAAAACAGTGTGAGTGAAGCTTTAGGTTGGGTAAATACGAGGAATAACCACCAGCGTTTGTACAGTTGTCGGTGACCAATGTCTATAGCCTATTCGATCGGACGTGTCAGTAAATTGGCAATTCTTCCCAGCCGACAGCTCCCTTCTGGCAAACAGTCCGTTTGGACGAAAAAATCGCCAGTGTGTACCCAGCCTTAATGTTAAGATGAATTTAGTTTCCTTGGGCTGGGTACACATGAAGGGACTATATGTCCCGACTGAGCGTTCCCTACTAGCGAGTGCTTGGCCGGACAAATTACTGTCGGTCATTTTTGGTCGATTGATTGTGTGGTTCCCTATTGCTGTGATTAATCAACAGGCCATACCTGTTCATCCGATTGCAAGCGCTTTAAAAACCACTGCAGATTTTTAAGCCAAACCTACCGATACAAGTAATTATCAGTCTATTGGGCCATAAAACCGGGCCGCGTGTACCCAGCCTACGGTTCGTATCACGTACGATCACGTGTCCCAACCCGCGACGCATGATGTGTATGACCGTTCGTTTCGGCCGATAATCGGCCCGTGTATGGGCCCTTTATCGGCCGCACAGACAATGTGGCTCATTAGCGAGACGGCCCTGAATAAAAATCATTGGTGTACAGTCAAACCCCCCCCAGATTAAATTTAAATTTTAGCAAAAATTGCAGGCGCAATCGCGAGTGCAAAACGCGTGCGCAAACGAGAGAAAAACGCGCTAGTATGGCCTAGCCCTTAAGGTTCGTATACACGTCCGATGTCTATAGCCTATTCGATCAACGTGTCAGTAATTGGCGATTCTTCCCAGCCGACAGCTCCCTTCTGGCAACACGTCGTTTGGACGAAAAATTCACCAGTGTGTACCCAGCCTTAATGTTAAGATGAATTTAGTTTCCTTGGGCTGGGTACACATGAAGGGACTATATGTCCCGACTGAGCGTTCCCTACTAGCAAGTGCTTGGCCGGGACAAATTACTGTCGGTCATTTTTGGTCGATTGATTGTGTGGTTCCCTATTGGCTGTGATTAATCAACAGGCCCAATTGCCTGTTCATCCGGTTGCAAGCGCTTTAAAAACCACTGCAGATTTTTAAGCCAAACCTACCGATACAAGTAATTATCAGTCTATTGGGCCATAAAACCGGGCCGCGTGTACCCAGCCTAACGGTTCGTATACACGTACGATCACGGGTCCCGACCCGTGACGCATGATGTGTATGACCGTTCGTTTCGGCCGATAATCGGCCCGTGTATGGGCCCTTTATTGGCCGCACAGACAATGTGGCTCATTAGCGAGACGGCCCTGAATAAAAATCATTGGTGTACAGTCAAACCCCCCCAGATAACTTAAATCATTGACCTATCATTAGTGTCCAGTGACCCCCCCCCCCAGACAAATTATTGGTGCCCAGAGCAAAAAACAAAAACAATGACAGAGATCTTAGTGCGTGTCAACAGAGAGACATGTGTTCTGGTAACTAACCTGCCTGTGTAGTACTCTACTATCTGCACTGTGACTGTGGATGACTGACTCTCTGCTCTGAACTCTAGCTCTGTACAGCTACCGGCCCCTAAAGAAATGGTGCAAATGGATTGGCTGCTGAGTGCTCTAGAAAGAAGCAGCCAATCAGAGTCCCACACTACGGCCTCACTGTGAGGCGTGACACACCGTGGACCCCAATTTGCCGCTTCTTTCCCACAGCAGCCAATCGGATGCGCAAAAATTATAAACACTTCCACCAGATCTCAACTGCTCTGAGCTGCGGCCGGGAATACAAATTAGCAACGATGCAGGACACAAGGTGGATTCTCGTCCTATTGCGGGATTTAGCATTTAATTTTCTACTGCCTGACTAAAAAGTCTAAATGTTAAACAGTGGGGTTTGAGGGCTCCTCTGTGAATGCCACTGTACTCTCAGAGGACAAGGAGGAGGCAGAAACCTTTGGACAAGGAAGACCTCCTACTCTTCAGGTTCCTGGACTTTGGACAAGCACTGCAGGAGAACCATAAGGAACAGAGATGTAGTAAGATTGTTTTTAAATTACACAGTGGGGCCATTAGTGGGTGAAATTTTGTTTTGGGGGTGAAAAGGCCTTTTAATGGTGCACAAAATGTGTAGTGATGGCAACTTCTTGCCTTGCCTTGGGCACAGATAATCATTGGGATGGTGCAGCATGTGAATTCTGGGAAATAGGCTCTCTTTGACAGCTAGTCAGTATGTCCAGCCAAGTCACCGATGCAGGAACAGTGTCTTCCCTGTTCCCACAAACGCAGGCGGAAGACAAGCTGACAGACCTTTGTATTCCATCAGCCTCACATTTCTCTAACTTTTATAGTCTAAGAAAACACCCCACCCTGCCAAAACTCATTTCAGGGAGGGTACCCACCTCCCAATGCCCCACCCTAAGATTAAAAATAATCCTGTAATACACAGATGTAACACACATGCATCCCAACAGACTCAAACTCATGAAAACAGTCGACACACATACACAAGTCATATCACCATTAAGTTTTAAGTGTTTCTGCCCTTGTTAACCTCTAAAAACTCTGACATCATTGATCATTGTGCTCACTCACTAATATAAACACATTCAGGGAATCAGGGAGCTGCCATTAATACCAGGGAGACTCCCTGAACTTCTAGCCTTCGATTGGCTCACTCTATGGGGGGGTATATAGCATTTTTTATTATAAAGATCTGCACAATATCACATGTACTATTTGTTCTCAGATCAGTTTATGGAGCTACAGACCCTCTATTGTGACAGACTAAGGTTCCCATCAGTCTATCAGACAGTCCCTAATGAAAACAGCAGAACCAGCTATCATCAGCTGCTCAAACACTTTGGATGGACCTGGGTGGGATTTTGTCCTTAGATGATGACAGCAGCCAGCGAGCAAGTGAAGATCTAAAGGACCAGATTATAAGGAATGGGATGTGTGTGGGAATTTGTTTATCTGTATAAGTTGGATCAATCTAAAGAGAACCATAATATGAGAGACCTGATTTCAAAGGCTCATCCAAGGTTTGTGATTGTTACTACTTGTGGGAGAGTTTCTATAATGAATTTGGAAATTTAGCACTTTATTAAAGGATTGGCCAATGGGAAAGACCTGGATTTTGACAAGTGCATCATATTTTATGATGATAATTTCCAATAATACACATCTGGAAATGTTAAATGGCAGCTTGATATTTTCACTTAATAGACAAAAATTCCAGGACTTAAGGAATTTATGAGAGAAACAAGTCCATATTTAAATCCCAATGATATAATATTGTTAAAAAAGATTACTGTTTGAATGTCACTTTCCACCAATAGAAATGAACAAATCCAGGAATATCAATGGGCTTACTGTGATGAGAAAGTGATGGATAGAATCCAGAAATTTTTACCTGCTCTGGGAATAAACTCTCCCATTACAACCTCACCATGGTCTTCCTGAATATAAAATGAGTACGTATATATAAGGCAGTGTATGCACTGGCCTATGGTCTACATGGATTATTATTAGAAGATACTTCACACAAGTCACATACTGACAATAACCAGCTAAAGTGGAATCTAAACACAAGGAAGGTGAATCGATATAATGTTATAATAATGATGTACTGGCATTAACTTTATCACTGTTAGGTATCTTAATATAGTAACATAGTAGCTTTACATAGGTCCATCCATCCCAATCATTATAGCCTATTCATAAGCCCTCTCAAAAAAAGATCCTCTGCACTCAACCAAACGTGCCTCTAGATAATCCAACCCTTACATGGATATGATACAAGAAAAGCAAGAAAGGGAGGGTGCCACTCCAAATAAACTTAGATTTATGGTGGACCACACAACATATCAGAACGTTTTGGGGAAACTGCGCCCCTTCCTCAGTGATGAGGAAGGGGGCAAGTTGATATAGATTAGGCAAAAAAAAAAAAAAAAAAACAGCTGAAATGGGAAAAATTCCTTTTTGTCTCCAAATGGCAAATGTAAAGGATTCCTGGATCCAAAAACTATAGTATTGGGGAGATTCAATATGGTCCAGTCGCGTTACTTACCTTTGTATGATCCCGCATCATACGAGATTTCATCTTGCATTTCATGCCCCTCCATTACCTATTAAAGGGGACCTGCTTTCAAAAAAAGAGCAGTATTTTTCCTCCTATGACCTTAACCTGCCCATTCAGCATTTTTCTGTGTTGGGGTCCTGTTTTGCAGGACCCCTAATAGAAGACTGTCATGGTCTTGCTCTTCACCCAGTGCCTGGGTTGATCTCAGTAGAGATCTGAGCATGTTTGACCCATCCAACAGCCAATCAGTAGAAATTACTGTTTGGAACATTCCAAGGTAAGTGCATTCTGGGAAGAAGAAGACCGTACAGAACCTGAAATATCAGCTCACTAATGTCAACAGCAGGGAAAGCAAGGGTATAAATTGAAATACTTTTCAAAATGGAAGAGATTATATAAATATATGTAAGCAGAATACAAACTTATAAAGTATTTTAAAACAATGATATTTTCCATGGAAATTTACCTTTAAAGAAAATATTTAAAAAAAATTGTAACCCCTTTTGTTACAATGCAACAAGAAATTGTTACCGCTGCATGTTGGGTATGTTTTGTTTGGGGTTTTTTTTGTATAATAATGAACACCATTTTTAAGAGATTCATATACAGTAACTAACCAGGGCTATTTTAACCTTATTTTATCTAAACTTTCAAACATCAAACTATTGTCCCCATTGACTTTAATGGGTCCATTTTCGAATTTGCAAACTTTTTCAGAAATTTGAATATTCAAAATGGACCAGATTTTTGTAAGTTCCGTCATCTCTAATCCTAACTCTTTGTGCCTGTCTACTGTAGCACATAGCTGCAAAAAAATAAAATAATAATATATCCTGGGGCCATTGCTTTTAACTTTTTTAAAGGACCTTTTCTCCTCCTCTCTTTGTCATTGGCAATAACGTGAAACAATAGTTTGTCTATAAAATTTACCATGCGTGAAACTCTAGCACCAGGTAGGCAACACTGTTGAGCAGGCAGGCAACCTTATCTACTTTTTTAGTTGCAGTCCCTACCAATACAACCTACCTAGCCTGGTCCTGGTTCACTTGTGTGAGATGCCGGTCCCTTGGAAGCATTGTTTTTTAGCTGGAAGACCACGGAAAAATGCATCCTCTGATAATAACTCTTACAGTTTGTGGTAGAGATGGCCAACTCAAAAACCCCCAAAAGTTCTGCTAAAATTAAGGTATAATAACAATGTTAACTTACTGTAAATTGTTCAGGGTATGCAAAATGGTCTGGGGAACACGTATCAATGGCCAAAATCTTTTTTAAAAATGCTGTCCTTCCTTTTTCGGTATTGTCAGTGCCGCTCCTGCCATGAAGCAATATGAAATATTGCTCATGGCGCGCGCACCTGGACAGATTTTTTTTTTGTTGTTGTTGTAGTAGTTTTAAACAGCATTGGCGATAAATGCGCTAATTTTTTTAGACTCAGGGCAATTTTTAGCATACGTACGCATCCCTGATTGGTTCATAGCCGCTCCGTCTATGCCCCCTCTATGCACATGTGTGTGCATAGTGTGGGTGCGGGACCAGAGTAGGAGAGAGGTGCAGATGTGCAGTCTATGTGGAAACAGCAGAAAGAGCTTACGCAAGTCAGGTATAGAGTTGGACAGTTGGTTCATGGATGGATCAGATCTCAGCATAACAGGCAGCACAAAGAAGCGAGGGGACGTGACTGTGAGTAAATTTATTCAGAGAGGTTCTTTGCGTGGGGGGATCATTATCTGCTCCATGGGAGCAGGGGATTGGGGCCTACATACTTAATTGCTGGGAGCTGGGACCTACCTACTTGTTTGCTGAGGGCTGGGACCTACTTCTTTATTGCTGGAAACTGGGACCTACCTACTTGTTTGCTGGGGGCTGAGACCTACCTACTTTATTGCTGGGAGCTGGGACCTACCTACTTTATTACTGGGAGCTGGGACCTACCTACTTGTTTGCTGTGACCTACCTACTTTATTGCTGGGACCTACCTACTTTTTTGCTGGGGGCTGGGACCTACCTACTTTTTTGCTGGGGGCTGGGACTCACCTACTTTTTTGCTGGGGCTAGACCTACTTACATTTTTGCTTTTTTACATACCCCTGAACACCACCCCTATAGTAAAAAATGACACTTCCCCAACCCCTAAGTAAAAAAAAAACCCTCATAGAAAAAAAAATGACCCTTCCCCACTTCTAGTACAAAATGGCACTGTCCCCTCACCCCTAAGTAAAAAATGAAACTGTCCCACCCACCCCCATAGAAAAAAAATGACCCTTTCCCCACCCCTAAGTAATAATGCAGTTCCATGCTCCCACCCCTGAGTAAAAAATACACTGTCTCACCCACCCTAATAGTAAAAAATTATCTGTCTCCCACTCCAAGTAGAAAATGGGACTGTCCTACCCACCTCCTAGTAAACATACTCTCCCCCCCCCCCCAAGTAAAAAATGGCAGTGTCCTCCCACCCCTAAATAACAAATGACACTATTCCACCTCTAAGTAAAAAAACATCACTGTCCCCACCCACCCCCATTAAAGAAATATTCTTCCCCCCACCCTTAAGTAAAAAGGCAATGTCCCACCACCCCATAATAAAATTACTCCTACCCAGTCTCTCGCACCCACAATTCTAGTAAACAAAAAAGTGTCCTCCCACCCCCTAATAAAAATGACACTATTCCACCTCTAATAAAAAAAAAACTGTCCCATCCACCCCGTGTAAAGAAATTACTCTTCACCCCACCCCAAAGTAAAAAATGCCCTTTGACTCTAGGGGGCCCATAGCAGATTCTATGGCTGCTATGGTAATCTTAGGCCACTGCGTTTATGTGGGGATGAAGAAATTGGTACAGGACTCTCAAGAAAAGAATGAATAAAAGGCAGCATGAAGAGATACAGAAGACAGGCTGCAAATTACAGGAATCGCTAGTGGTTAATATATTACCTGTTGTTATATCAGATTGGAAGACAAGTGCTGCAGAAAGGTGCTGCAGAAAGGTGACTTTTGTCCTACATCTGATCCTGACTTTTTTGTGTTGAACTCTGAATTACAGACTTTCTTTGGAATATCAAATTAAAGGCATTTTTTGCCAATAAGGAATGTGTAATGGAAAGCCACATGATAATGGATATGATAATGTATTTAGGCTTAGGGCTCCATGTTGCTAGTAATTTTACTCCAGACACTGTAACCCAATGCATTAAAGGGCATCTAAAGTGAAAAAAACACATTGCATGTACTCTGTGCTACCTTAATCTATCTCTGTCAGTGACTCGTTTAACCATGGTGTCAGATCTGTGTGCAACACTCCCCCCTTTCCCCCCTCCCTCTGTTACCTCCTCCATGTCTCAACTCCGGCTAACCGACAAGGTTATCATGTGCAGTAGGAGTTAAAAGTTCAACATCCTGAAAAACACACCCACGCACAGTGGCCAATAGAAGCAAGCTGTCCTGGAAACACGGAAGAAGAAGGAGAACAGTACAGTTTACAATCTCTCACTTTGTGACCCATCATCAATCGGTGAAAGCTATTAAGAAGGGGGTCAAGTGCAGCCTTATATCTACCATCAAAGCTACCTCTCTTCCCGCTAATGCTCTTATCTCTAGTTTATTACAGAGCAGGGAGGGGGATCACGTCACAGGATTTGATTGACAGTTCAATAGGAGTAGAGGAATACATGTATTCGTTACTTGTGTACTGGACAGAGAGGGAATCTGAAAAAAGTGAGACCTGGGGGTTGGGGGATTATAGAACACATGGAAGAAAGAAAGAAAAGTTATTTTCCCACTACTTGGAAAGGAGCAATTATACATATGATAAAAACATTGCTAATGATAAAGTGTGTACAGGGTATTAAGTGCTAATCCATTAGATATATTAAGAAAGAGCTTAAGGAGATAGTTATGGAGTCCTTTAAGAAACAGTTATTTAAGGTCCCTTGCTCCAGTTTTTTAATTCCAGAACATCCTATCACCCCTGTAATATATGCCTCCCAAAAATTCACAAAAACCTATAAATTCCACCTGGACGTTCTATTGTGGCTGGGGTGGAATTGATTTTTAGCCCTACACAAAATTTTTAGATAAGATTCTGAGACCTCTTAACAAACAAAGTAATCTGTGTTCTGTCTAAAGACATCTGTAGAGAGCCTTATACAAATATACCGCATGATGGGAACCTGAAGGCAGTAGAAAACCGCTTACTTTAGGATATCAATGAATGGTACTCATGTGTGTTGTAATACTGAAATTATTGGAGTTGGTATTGAAAAGGAACAACTTCCTGTTTGTACAAATAATGTGAACAACGATGGCACTGCCATGGGTTCTAATGTGGCACCTACATATGCAAACATTTATGTAAATGAATTTTAACAGCTATGTATATGTTAATGCTGCTTTTAAAAAATACTGTAAAAGATGTGGTATCATTATATAGTCAATGTGTTTGCAGTGTGGGAAGGACCCATGATGCCTTGATTGACATTTTTATGAGTGTTCAATGTGAGTGATGTAGTTAAATTCACAATTGAAGTTGATAAAAAATCCATCTCATTTTTAGATACACAGGTAACTCTTGAGGCTGGAAAATTATGGGGTTTTTGTTAAGAAAAATAAAATTTTCCTCTGCCCATTTGAGGCATATAAAATGGTAATACCTAAATCGTAGTTTGCAAGTGTTAAGGAAGTTGTCACTGATGAAGTTAAAGTGCCATTTAGGTTGGATAAATTGCAGGGAAATTCAGGAGAAGGGGCTTCCAACAGAGCTTTAAAAAAAAAGCAGAGGTTATTCCTGTCAGAAATTTGTTGAAGGAAAAACAGAAAGAGTTGCAAAGAGTTTTTGTCGCAAAAAGAGATTTGTAAAGAAACTTTGGGAATTCTTAGTGCCAATTTACCAAGTGTTCCATCCTTTTGGGAACCCCCCTTAATATCCTATAAAAGATCTTGTTAGAGAGATCTTTGGTTAATGCTTGGCCTTGGTTCGAATAAGGAATACGCAGGTCGACAGAAAAAGGAACTTTCCATTTTCTGTCGTGTTCCCACTGTAACAACTGCATAAAAGGGGATATAATATACACCCAACTAAAGGCACAATTGCATTAAAGTGCCCAGGTGGTTAATGTATGTGGGACAGACTTCAAGACAATTGAAGGTTCATCTGAGTGAGCACAACGTGATATTAGAAAAAAAAATGGTCAGAACACTTTATGAAAGAAGGGCACTCTTTATCCAGTTCAGGTTTCAGATTATGGATTTGTCCTAGGAAACTTAGAGGTGGCGATAGAATAAGAGACTGATTGACCTGTGAAGTGGGATGGATTCATGAACTTGACAGCCTCTAACTAAATGTTTAATAAAGAATATAAGTAAGGTCCCTGGTATGAATAAAAATTTAGTTGGTTTTAGATGTCTATATGTTGATCTATATATCTTATGTATATAATTTTTAAGATGTGTAGCAATATGCATTTTAAAATGATGCCACTTACTTGTCCTGCCACTAGATCTATCTAAAAGGATAAAAGGTAGTACATGCCTTTGTTCTTGTTGGCTTGACATAGAATCCAGGTAGATTCGAAATGTTGAATATCTGTTCTGTGAAAAAGTGAGTCTGTGAAGTGGCAGAGAAGGTAATAGACTTTCAACAAAAAAACAATACAAGTATATGTTTTAATGGACAATTGTATTCCATTACTGATTTTTTTAAATTGCTTAAAAAAACTAATGGTATGCAGCCCTCTCCATACATTTTTTCCCTGAATTCGAGCCTCCCTCTGACTTCAATCAGCCTTTAATTAGCTATGGTATAAGGGGGCGTAACAATTGTTGCCTCTAACTGTTGATTATGTAGGCTGTTTCCTAACAACAGGACATTTCAGTTTGTTTCGCAGAGGAGGAGCAGAGGAGGAGAGAGGTTGTAACAGGCATTCCACCAGCCAATGACAAGTGTTAACCATGGCCCTGGGCCCCTTTAGTAGGTGGGCTTTTAGCACTCATCTTTGCTGTGTGATTTTCTAAGGGAGGGCAGCACAGTTGTAAATCTAAGTGATTTCAGCTGCTTGGAAGTGAGGGTGATGTTATTTTTTTTAATATTGTGTCCTTTAAGAGTGCGGCTCCCGTGGCTATATGTGGGGATGGTTTGGGAATCACAGTCTGTATGGTTGTTAACTGCTGTGTTGGTGATTTTGAGATTGCCAACATAAACCCCAATAAATCAAATTCTAAACATGTTCTCTATACTTTAATAGGGAAATTACGAGATTTCTAAGTAAACGAATGAATGGACTGTAAAATTCTAAATATTTGACTTAATATACATATAGGAGATGTTCCTGAATTAGTTGGAAGAGCCAAAGTAATGCTATAATGCTATTGTCATCAGTAGAATGTTAAAGATCAAAATACACACTTTTTTTCAATATCCGTTTTTGTCATTCTACTCAGTTAGGCAATAACTGGAAGTTTCTGTTAATAAACATTTTAATAAATCATTTATGATGATTATAATGGTTTATTTCTTGTTACAGCTAAATGACATCCTAAAAAAAATAATTTTTCATTGTCAGATAAAGAGAATGTTTCTTCACCCACAAGGAGATGTTCGCACCAGTATGACATCATAAATATGATTGCATTTCTTTATGGACATTTATTAAAATCTGTTTTAACAAGATTGGAAGCTTAAATTCTCAGTCCTGACAGTAGCCAACTGATCATCAATGAGAAAATGTTAATGTGGAATAATATTTTACAGAAGTAAGCTTCCTTTTCTTAATTACGCAAAATACAGTTTAATGTGTGCACAATGTGGGCAGAGGATATATTTCCCTATATCAGGGACAAATTGTGGTGGTCATTTTAAGACACACACAGATAAATATTATTGGTCACTATATTGGGCAATTATTATTACAATTTTAGCCAGATCTGATATTTCACCAATTCATTTCTCCTGCCTTCTGAATTTCAAGAGCAATGAAACTGTTTTTTACCATGCTTGTGAAGGTTCTCATTCATCCAGGTCATGGTATATCTGTTGTATTCAATTAGATCAACTGGACTTGAAATGTAGTTCTTGAAGACGTTTCGCTAGTCATCCGACTGGCTTTCTCAATTCAGAATGACTTGTACAAAATCTGTGGCAATTATGTACCTGGAAAATCCCAATTAGCATATCACAGCCAGGGTTGGTATGCTACACCTGGCTGTGATATGCTAATTGGGATTTTCCAGGGTACATAATTGCCACAGATTCTTGTACAATTCATTCTGAATTGAGAAACCAGTCGGATGACTAGCGAAACGTCTTCAAGAACTACTTTCAAGTCCAGTGATCTAATTGAATACACAGATATGCTTTTTACCATGGCCATTTTTTCAGGCTTGGAAACCTAAACGGCATGTCCTCCCTTAAAACAAAATAATGCTGACTTGTTAGATCTGCCCACAACCCCAACTGCTATTTTTACCAGTTTATTACATGGATATGTAACCAATATCTCCTTTCTGGCAAAGGTATCTGCCAAGTATCTGCCTTATTACTATGCTCAGTGAGCTTTTTACAAGCTGAGGATGTGAGGGGAGGCAGTATGAGAAACAGCAGTCAATCATTGGCTATGATGTCAGTTGTAACATTTTTGATTGACTGAATGGAGTGAGGGGACAGTTTACTCGCCAGAATGGGGAAAATAAGTATCCTTAAATTTCTGGTTAGTAATGCAGGTTATAAAGTGGTGAATATATTAGTTGGGGTTGGGACAGGAAACTGACAATTGACCTTTTTTTTTAAGTGAGGACATGCCCTTCAACAAGTCTGTACTTCTGACATATAATTTTATTTTTTAGGCTTTATTTAACCCATTTAACAGGGTAACCATCATTTAGGTAGTTCCCTCTAGCGATTGCTGAGGATTCGCAAGACATTCAGCATAGCGATTCAGCATTGGAATTGCTGCAGATTTAAATTAGAACAAATTTAAAATCACAAAATCGGTTCATGAATTGGAATTTAAAGAGAGACCCATTCGCAATATTAAATCCCCATTGCAGATGCTTCTGGAAGCAATAGTGCCTTTCCTTTAATGTCCCCATTTATGTTCTAGTGAATCCCTAACAAGTCACAGTCAAAACTCAGGGAAAAGTCATTAGGATGTTTTGCTGCTATTGGTGCCACTGAGAAGGAATTGCCAGTAAGAAGTCACAGGACCCGCCTTAGTTGTAAACTGTATCCTGAAAAGTGCAATCACTGGCCCACACTTTCAGGGAGATTTAATAAAAATTATCATTAACAATGGTGCTAATTTTGGCTCACCAATCAGTATATATTTAACATTTGAAAGCTAATATCTGATTGGTTGAGCCAAAATTAGCACCATTTTAAGTGTTAAGTACTTTTTAATAAAAAAAACCTGTTTATCTTGTGATAACCAATAGGGGACAGTTATCAATAAAACTGGTGAGTATCAGGAATGGAATTTGACCCTGAATACAGTCAGGTGTGCCCTAATCCTTCCCCTTGAATCCATGCACATTGCAATGTTGAAGGGCATGTCAGCCTTAAAGGGCATCTATAGTGAAAAAAAACACATTGGCCCATTGCAAAGATAATTCATGTACTCTGTGCTGCCTTTATCCTATCTCTGACAGTGACTTTTTTTTTTGCATGGTCAGATCTCTCTGTAGCACTCCTTCCTCCCCCTTCCCCTCTGTTACCTCTCCTCCATGTCTCAACTCCGCTAACCTACAATTTAGTAAAGTTAAAAGTTCAACATCCAGAAAAACACACCCACGCACAGTGGCCAATAGAAAGCAAGCGCCCTGGATACACGGATCTCTCTGTGTCCTGATCTTTCTCTTTGTGACCCATCATCAATCAGTGAAAGCTATCAAAGGGGGTCAAGTGCCACTTGTCTCTGCCATCAAAGCTACATCTCTCCCCCTGCTAATGCTGTTATCTCTATGTTTATTACAGAGCAGAAGAGGTCACGTCGCAGGAATTTGATTGACAGTACAAGTAGGAGTAGAGGAATGCAATCACGTCTTCTTCTGACTTGTGTATCTCAGACAGAGAGTGAAACTTAAGAAAATAAAGACACTCTGGGGTTGGGGGGATTATAGAACTCAAGGATAGACAAAAGTTAATTTTTCCACTATAGATGCCCTTTAAATCTATATTTATTTTTATGTTGCCCCATTTTGTTATACTTACCCATTCCTAAGATACTCCTAAAGGGATTTACAGAACCCGATCACTTCCAAGCACTTCATGCAGCTTCGATACTGTCACTCAAATCTGTAAGGTGATGGGCATGTAATTGTTGCTTCTGAAGCCATCTCCTCTAAATGAACCAGCTGGCCATGATCAGGGTCTGTAAATATTTTCAGGAGCATCGTGGGATCTCCGGCAAGGTTAGTGAGCGATAAATGAATATTGAATATTGCGGAATGAGAGACTGCAGGCTGTCTATTCTTTTTAAAACCTGAAATTAATGCCACCTTTCAAGTAGACCATAGGGGCACACTGTAGCAAATTTTGCAGTTTGCTTCATGGTAGGCGCACCCCTACTGTGCTACCTGTGCTGATTTAATAAACTAATTGTGCCTTTTAGGAAATACTATAGACTAACATTTTGAAAATGTTATACCATGGTTCCCTTAAAACTATGTACTGTATATACTCAAGTGTATACGGTTCTTCATCATACCAGTATTACATTATTACAAAATATCTTTATTCAGTGCAAGAAAACAATTTGGATTCTTGGCATTTACCATTAAATATAAAAGTAACAGGTAGATGAGATTGATAGTATAAAATAAATATTTAAGTAATGTAATTTGACTTACACAACACACTTTTGGGGGGGGGGGGGTCTTGGGGTCAACTTGCCTTTTAGAAATAACAGTACCTACAATTCTGGACTTGTTATCTGATAATGATAATGTATTTGATTTCAGCCCCCCCGTTCCGTGTGCAGTGATGTTCTCCAGATACAGAAGCCCCCAGGATGTGCGTTTACCTGCTGTTATGACTGTGTGCGCTGCTCGAGGGACAAATCTCCAACACTACAGGTTAGTGTATACACTTTTCAGTCATCCAAGAAGTTGTATATCAGATAATATTAAGTCAGTTCAACTAGACTCCATTAGCAATGGAATATGTTTTACTCATTCAAGCAATTCCTTAGTTCAACTGAGTTGTAGGGATATTTCGGATATACATATAGATGTTAATTGTTTAAGTCAGAGGCATAACTGAGGGGTCCAGGACCCCCCGTGAACTGGAGGGCCAAGATAGTGCGTATGAAGCTGTTTAAAAGACTGGACCAGAACTTCCAATTCGGTTCTGGAAGCACGGGTCCGTCTTAAGTTTATTGCGCCTATGTTTCCTTCATACGACAATCAGCTTTTAAAAACGCTAACATGGAGATTGTGGCATCCTCCTACCCACAAGCTTCTCATGTGCAGTAAGGGACCATTACAAAAGAAATAACAGGTGTACCTTGTGGGTAGGACCATAAAACACAATAGATAGTATAGTAAATAGTAAAATCTATCTGTAGGCAGGTCTATAAAATACACACTGAGCTGGCCACTCGCACAACAAAATGGTATATAAAGTAATACTAGAATTAAACTTAGTAAAATAGTGATATACACAAACCAGTTTCGCCAATAAAGGATGAGAGATAGTGTATTACTAAGGCAGCTAAAGAACAGCATGTCCATATACTGTAAATCCTTAATCAGAGGGATCCGCACAGTCCCTAAAATATATAGTCCATCGGAACAGATACTTTCCAAAAAGGTAAATCAAAGGATATCTATTGGTGTGCGTACACCTGTATATATATATAGGGAGCAAGAAAGACTTAAAATGCACACACGTCACCAGTCCCTTGGTAAAGAGAAGTCCTGACACCACTATTGAAGTTCCTCCGGTCCCCCCGGTCAGTAAACAGACATCCGACCGTGGCTTGCAGTTCTTGGGATTCTCCTGGAGGGGTGTAAGCATCCGAGATGGCACTCGTGTAGCTATGATCCCGCTTTAACTAGTAGGCGAGTATATTGCAGTCGGGACTTTATCGTGCACTGAAGCTTCCCCCGATATGTTTAACTGTCCAAACATCACCACTACGCGTTTCACTCCGTAGAGCTTTCTCGGGTAGTGACATCTCTTAGGATTCCCTTCCTTTATTGGATAGTTTCATTAATCAACTTTATTCCTACTGCGATCGTAACAGTCTCAGCTGCTCCATTAGCTCTAACAATCAGAAAACTCTTGTGCATCTTATTGAAGATATTTATAACCCTCAAAGTTAAAATGTGTTACTACTATAAGCATATACAAATATATACAGATTTAGAAAACATATATAAACATCCAGAATAAATATATATATATAAAATATTATAGAAATGGTGCCAGTTCCATTTGATCATTTAATCCGCTGGGTTGCCCACTTAGATATAAAAAAAAATCGTTTGTTCTAATTTAACCAGTTCCTTGTCAATATCTCCCTTGTCAATATCCCCCCAGCCTTATAAAAAAATCTTTATTTATTCCCCCCAAGCCACAAACACCCATATCAAATGATGACCTGTGATATTTTTAAAGTGCTCATATTATAGGGATGGTTACCATTATTGGTAAAACGTTCCCTCTATGTGTTTTTACAAAAGAGACAGAATTGGAATTTTATGATCAGAAAGTATAAAAAAAAACATGTGCATCTGTCATTTCCACACAGTTTTCATTGAATAGTAAAGTACTGTGGGTCGAATAGAACCCGGTTTCGAATCGAATCTGAGGTTTCTAAGTCCCGCCGAAACCTTTGGAACTCCCGGATTTCACGGAACCTGGATTTTCTGATTTTTATCGAAATTTCTTGGAAAATAGAAATCGAAAGTAGACGATTATTGAAACCCTCGAAAGTAATAATTGATTTCGGTAACCCTCAAATTTGTATAATCGGTAACCCTCGAAAATAGCGTTCAATTCGGTAACTCTCGAAAATAGAATGCGGAAGTTCGAAACAGCCCGATCTGAGGAAATAGTTTTAAATAGTTTTGGTTATGCTTGTGAAGGTTCTCATTCATCCAGGTCATGGTATATCTGTTGTATTCAAATAGATCATGACTTGAAATGTAGTTCTTGAGACGTTTCGTGTCATCCGACGGCTTTCTCAATTCAAATGATTGTACAAGAATCTGTGATTATGTACCTGGAAAATCCATTAGCATATCACAGCCAGGTTTAAGGTGTGATTAGATAGTGGCTAAAGTGTTTGACGCGAGTAAGGTGTTAACGGTTCCCCAGACCATTCCCTGTGTCATTTTCAGTAACCTACTATTACTATTTGTCCCTCAAACTGGACAGAACGTTAGAATTGTTTTCTCTCATAGACTTCTGTGTTCGTTTTCGATTTTTCGAAAATCAAAATTTTGAAAATTCGAAACGGAACGAAACTCAATTCGAACATCTCTATTGAATAGCACTTAAAATGGGGAAATGTGGGCTTGTGGTGTTTCATTAACAGATTTCACCTGACAAAACCCAGTGGTAAAAATTGGTTCCTGATATTATCATAAATTAATACAAAGTCACACCCATCAGAAAGCCACACCCCCTTATTACCTATGCTTACCTCTGCTGGCACAGATGGAAACCTATTTAAGAGGTAAAACGAGACTTTAGGCAGGATCTGATATCAGTTTTTAGTAGTGAGAATTTAAGTGATTGTGGGTATTGATGAATTACCCCCCAATCTGAACAGCAACACTATTTTAACCTCCTACAGAGATTTTACTTAAATATGTACACACCCTCTAAGTTTTAATTAAACAGTTTAAACAGACTATGAACTATGAAGCCAGAAAGAAATTTAATGAGCTGACCTATTACAAGGTGTCATTATATGACAGTGCCACACTTCAATTCACTGACACATATCTGTTGTATTCAATTAGATCAACTGGACTTGAAGTTTAGTTCTTGAAGCTAGTCATCAGACTGGCTTTCTCAATTCAGAATGACTTGTACAAGAATCTGTGGCAATTATGTACCCTGGAAAATCCCAATTAGCATATAACAGCCAAGTGTTAAGGGCGTGATTGGATAGTGGCTAAGAGTTATAGGAATACCCAGGATATGGTGTCAAAACAGCATTGTACATGGCAGACAGTTGGTGTTGAACCCCCCCACCTCTATTTGGTACATCCGAAAGACCCAATACCCAAACACAAGAAAAGCGACATCATATATGCAGTGCAGTGCAGTGAAGAATGCTCTGATTTGTATGTGGGGGAGTCCAAATAGCAACTGCATCAACGTATGGCACAGCACAGAAGAGCCAATTCCTCGGGTCAGGACTCAGCCGTGTACCTGCATCTTAAGGATAAAGGACATACCTTTGAAGATTGTAATGTTAACATATTGGCAAAGGAATGTGACTGGTTCAAGAGAGGTGTTAAGAAGGCCATTTATGTGAAAATAAAGAAACCAAGCTAAATAGAGGTGGGAGGGTTCAACACCAACTGTCTGCCATATACAATGCTATTTTGACACCTTACCCTGGGCGTTCCTACAACACCTCTTAGCCACTATCCAATCACAACCTTAACACATGGCTGTGATATGCTAACTGGGATTTTCCAGGGTACATAATTGCCACAGATTCTTGTACAAGTCATTCTGAATTGAGAAAGCCAGTCGGATGACTAGCGAAACGTCTTAAAGAACTAAACTTCAAGTCCAGTTGATCTAATTGAATACAACAGATATGCTTTATTGTATTCTCATTGCAAGTAGCCGAGTGGATGTAGACATGTGTCCTTTAATAATTTTATTTTAACAATATTTTCTCTATTTTATGTAACTGAGCATTATTTGATTTCTTACAGATATGGAAACTTGTATCCAGTGCCTTGAAGATCAGTGGCCCAATGATAACAGAACTGTCTGTATCCAAAGGACCACAGAATGTCTATCATATGAAGATCCTTTAGGACAATCTCTTGTTGCATTATCATTTTTTCATATTTAAATGGCACTTTAGTTCTTTTGCTTTTCATAAAACATCACAAACTCCTGTGGTTAAAGCCAATAACCAAACCCTCAGTTACATCCTCCTCTTCTCGCTCACATTGTCCTTCCTCTGCTGCTTCTTGTTCATTGGCCATCCAGAGATAAAGAAATGGGTGGGAACAAGAGTGTCCATCTGCCTTGTCCTTCGCTGTACCCTGGTCCAGGTTGTGATATGCCTGGTCTGGCTGATCTCCTTCCCCACCCATTCCCAGACTATGACACATCACACTACCCTGGGAAGATGATATTACAATGTAATGAAGGGTCTGTTCTTCTGTTCTACACTGTGATTGGTTACATGGGATTCCTGTCTGCATTAACAGGAATGTATTAATACCAGTAATTCTCAATTATATAGTATCCCTGTACCAACCAGACACAGTATATGTATTAATACCAGTAATTCTCAATATTATATAGTATCTCTACCACCAGAAATACAGTATATGTATTAATACCAGTAATTCTCAATATTATATAGTATCCCTGTACCAACCAGGACACAGTTATTGTATTAATACCAGTAATTCTCAATATTATATAGTATCCCTGTCACACCAGAACTACAGTATATGTATTAATACCAGTAATTCTCAATATTATATAGTATTCCTCGTACCAAAAAGAACACATCAGATAGTATTAATACCAGTAATTCTCAATATTTTTTAGTATTTGAAACTTATCTAGCCCACTTTTAAGCTATTAGTGAACTTGCCATTACCACATCTGCTAGAAGACTCACGAATAGAAACCTTTCCTAACCTGAAGATGAAACTTTTTTTCTTCCAATATTAAAGAATATCACGTGTCCTCTGAATGACTGATTGATAAACAAGCACCAGAGAGTTTACTGTAGGCCCATTAATATATTTGTATGTGATAATTATAAAGCACCACGGAAGATGTTGGTGCTATATAAATCAATAATATATAATAAACCATATCCCAACGCTAACATGGATTCCTAATGTAAACAGCCTAACTTGTCTAAACTGCTGCTTAGTCAAGCCCCTACATTCTCTTATTATTTTAGTTGCCTTCTTTAAACTGCTTCCACTTCCAAGATGTCGTTTTTCTATATGGATCCAAAACTGCACCGCATATTCCAAATGAGGCCTTACCAGTGCCTTCTAAAGAGGGAGAGTTCTCTTGAATCTCTTCCCCTCTTTATACAAGACAATATCTTGCTAGCTCTAGCCGTTGCTACCTGGATTGTTTGCTACAGCTAAGTTGTTATCTACCAGAACCCCCAAACTTTTCCATTAGAGATTCACTTAACACAGGGTATTTATGGTGTAGATGGCACAAAGATTATTAAATCCCAAATGCATCACCTACATTATAACATTGAATCTCATCTGCCATTCTGCTGCCCATTTTGCTGGCAGTTCCCTTACTCCAATCTTGTTCAGGGTAGTTAAAATCCCCCATAACCAAAACATGCCCCATACCAGCAGCCTTCGCCAACTGCATATGGAGATTAATTTCCACCTCCTCCCTGGCATTGGATGCTTATAACATACCACAACAATTAATTTACCACCTTCTTGCTTCCTGTACGCAGCTCTACCCATATTGTTTCTGCCATATCGTTTATGTCTCCATCTATCCATCTTTTAGATTTGGCTTCAATTCCAGTTTAACATACATACAACTCCTCCTCCTTTATTAACTCTGTATGTTCTCTATAGGTATACAGAGTGAATATTCCTATTTATACCCTTCATATTATTACGTCCCTGCTATAGGATTAGGATTCTCTATAGTGTATACATAGTGAATATTCCTCATTTATACCCTTCATATTATTACAGTCCCCGCTATAAGGACTAGGATTCTCTATAGTGTATACAGAGTGAATATCCCTCATTTATACCCTTCATATTATTACAGTCCTGCTATAAGGACTAGGATCTCTTATAGTGTATACAGAGTGAATATTCCTCATTTATACCCTTCATATATTACGTCCCTGCTATAAGGACTAGGAATCTCTATAGCGTATACAGAGTGTATATTCCATTTATGCCCTTCATTATATTACATCCCTGCTATAAGGACTAGGATTCTCTATAGCGAATACAGAGTTAATGTTCCTCATTTTACCCTTCATATTATTACAGTCCAAGATATAAGGACTAGGATTCTCTATAGTGTATACAGAGTGAATATTCCTCATTTATACCCTTCATATTATTACAGTCCCTGTATAAGGACTAGGATTCTCTATAGTGAATTCAGAGTGAATATTCCTCATTTATACCCTTCATATTATTACAGTCCCCGCTATAAGGACAGGATTCTCTATAGTGAATACAGAGTGAATATTCCTCATTATACCCTTCATATTATTACAGTCCCCGCTTATAGGACTAGGATTCTCTATAGTGAATACAGAGTAAATATTTCATTTATACCCTTCATATTTTACAGTCCCGCTATAAGGACTAGGATTCTCTATAGTGAATTCAGAGTGAATATTCCTCATTTATACCCTTCAATTATTACAGTCCCCGCTATAAGGACAGGATTCTCTATAGTGAATACAGAGTGAATATTCCTCATTTATAACCCTTCATATATTACAGTCCCTGCTATAAGGAGTAGGATTCTCTATAGTGAATACAGAGTGAATATTCCTCATTATACCCTTCATATATTACAGTCCCTGCTATAAGGACCAGGATTCTCTATAGTGAATACATAGTGAATATTCCTCATTTATACCTTCATATATTTACAGTCCCTGCTATAAGGACTAGGATTCTCTATAGGGAATACAGAGTGAATAATCCTCATTTATACCCTTCATATTATTACAGTCCTGCTATAAGGACTAGGATTCTCTATAGTGTATACAAAGTGAATATTCCTCATTTATACCCTTTATATTATTACAGTCCCTGCTATAAGGACTAGGATTCTTATAGTCTATACAGAGTGATATTCCTCATTATACCCTTCATATTATTACAGTCCCTGCTATAAGGACTAGGATTCTCATAGTGTATACAGAGTGAATATTCCTCATTTATACCCTTAATATTATTACAGTCCCCGCTATAAGGACTAGGATTCTCTATAGTGTATACGAGTGAATATTCCTCATTATTACCCTTCATATTATTACAGTCCCCGCTATAAGGACTAGGATTCTCTATAGCGTATACAGAGTGAATATTCCTCATTTATACCCTTCATATATTACAGTCCCTGCTATAAGGATAGGATTCTCTTAGTGTATACAGAGTGAATATCCCTCATTATTACCCTTCATATTATTACAGTCCCATCTATAAGTTCTAAGATTCTCTGTAGTGAATACCGAGGGGGAGGAAATGGTTTAGCAGATTAGCCTTTTTATCATCCTCTATAACCATCTCAGCCCATTATTTAATGGTCCGACATTCTAGTCCTCATCTTTTTACCATTGATTTATTTAAAAAACATTTTGGGTTGGACTTGCTTTGTTCGGCTATCTGTATTTCATTTTCTATTTTGTAGTTTAATTGCTTTCTTGCATCTTATTACAGCTTTATTACTCCTGTAAGACTGCTCGGTTCCCTCTAATTTAAACATTTTAAAAACCTTTTCTTTTTTTCCATTTCCCTTTTACCTGGGCATTAAGCCAGGGAGGAGAGTAATGTAAGTTTGTGCGTGATTCCGCTAATATTCTGTTTTCGGAGAACATTGATCTGCATGGAAATTTCGATTGCATGCGCTCCGAAAACAGATAGCAATGCAGCACAACTCAATTTGGCCTACACAATGCGTTAGTGTACCTCAAAGTATTGTAAACAAGGTTAGCCTTAGGATAAGTATTTGGCAGTATAGTGATGTCATGGGCACAGCAGCTATCTGCGAGGAGTTTTAGTAAAAGTTGGATCGTAAAAGTATGTAAGAGAATATGGATGGTAATAAAAGTGCAGAAATATAAAATCAGGAGCAACATATTCAAAATATTGACACCAACATCATTAAATACTATGAATGAAGGGCAAATAATATTTTACAATTCTCTGAACTCCAGGTTCCTCTACAAAAAAAAAAAAAATCTGAATGAATGTAAATAAAAGTTTCACAATGAATCACAAATGTAATTTCCTTTGTTTATCATTAGCTGCATCATTTCTTGAAAAAAGTAAATTTTGAAGACCCAGTTGGTGGGAAAATTAATTTTAATGAGAATGGAGAAATGTCAGGTCTGTATTACATAATCAACCGTGTTAATTTCCATAATATGACGAGAGAGAATATTGTTGGAATCTTCAATATCTCAGCAAGAAGACCGTCAGCTGCTAATCCATAAAAGTCGCACGTTTGGCTTCCAGGCAGCAGGGGGGGTAAGATTTGATGATCACTTTTGGATTGTTTTAAGGTCTAAATTGTAAATCCTGATTTCTGCAGTACTGTCCCATCCATTTCCTGACTTTTGAAACTCACATTTACTCGCTTTGATTTGTTGAGTGAATGGTTGGAACGTTGAAATCATATATCGGCCTGTAATCCGGTGAGAATTACATGAGTTGTGAGACTATAGCACTATATTGACTAATGCGACTTATCGTCACATAACTGCGCTTGATGGACTTGTAACATAAGGAGATGAGGGGCAAAATGTAGCTGAGAAAGCTCTGAAGAACAATTAGAGCGTTAAACAGCTTCCTGCTTTTAAACCCTTGTAAACCAGACAATTGGGTCACTTATAATGTAATGGGAACAAGTTTAATACCTGTGGTTATGTCAAAACAAGGTCGTCATTCGTAGTACAATGTCAGGGACAAACATTAAATGTATATAATAATAAAAGGCCAGTACCTACATTATATCAATGTGGATCATCTGTGGTAGTTATTAAAATAAAAGGCCAGTAACAAGGCAGTTTGCATTTTTTTTTAGTCTTTATCTATACTTAATGCACAGTAACTGGAATGTGTTACCATCAGTCCTAATGGTGTAGGTCACACCTGTTTAAGGCTGAGCTAGATGGATATTTCCATCAAGCACACGCTTGCACTGTGTATTACATATTCAGGGCATATAATAATATTGGGTAAGTGTGAGTTAACCACATTCCTCTTAGCGGACAGGCACCTTCCTTACTGCCATTCCCACGAGTATGTAACTATACACTAAGTGATAACTGCATCACAGGAACCTGGAAGGAAGGGAGCGTGAGGGTAAGTGTTACGTCCTTTGTATTTCCATGCTACATGGCATTAAAAGGTGTTTGGTTTTTATGCACATTTCTTCCATCTCCATTTGTATTATTCATTTCATTATACGTTATACGTACATGTACATGACGTTGCCTCCACGTGCTGTCCTTTTATATAAATATAACTGATTATTGTCACATGGAGGGAACAACTGGGACTTACCAAGAACCTTGCAGATCCTTTATGTTGCTGGGACCTCTTGCTACCACCCTAACCACCTTGCTAATGTCATTGCTGAGCTATACGGTCCATATCATTTTTTAGATACTTTTTTTAATTTTATTTTACAAATTTGATAGTTAATTTACCTTGCTAAAGACAAGATACATTTTCTCTTGTCAGGTTTCCTCTTTCTCCAACTGTTGGGGAACTTAGGAAAAGGCCTTTAAATGCATGTCCGCCTAGAAAATATCCAACCATTTTCAGGTTATTTACCCCCAAAAGTGGACTTAGGGTAGGAGGGTCGGATAAAGGTAAGATAAAAACACAAGTTCACTTTTGGGGGTACCGGTAAATAACCCGAAAACGGTTAGTTTTTCTAGACGGACATACCCTTTAACTCTTACTAAATTTACAGAAGTTAGAAACTTCATATAGTATTTAAATACCTTTTATTCTTATGCTGCATTTGCTAGATAAAGAGTATTTTTATGAAGGACGTGGGAAGATTGAAGAGAGTGTGTGACAGATGGAAGAAAAGCAGATGGGGGGAGGGGGGTTGCAGATTAATAGAGGCAACAGAAGACATAGACCCAAAAATGTTAGAACAACTGATCCAATGACCGGCGGCTACATCCCAGCAACGAGGCAGAAGTTCTCACTGTTAGGAATCCAGGTCAATGCAAGGGTAATAAACTTAAATTTGCTTTAATAAACTGGTTCACATTTAAGGGCATTTGGGAAATTTAAGGACAATGCACTGAGAGGTGCAGAACTGAAATGCAGTTAAAGTCACAACCAATGTAATATCTGTGAGGGATGTCCATCCCCAAAACTAAAATGTAACCCCATGCTGGCCCCACTGTTAGTTTACAAACATCCTTACCTTCCATCCTGTTCAAATAGTTCTTACCAGGAAAGTGAAGAGTGCTTTCTAACCTCATCAAAGACATGGGCAGGGGAGCCCTCCCCCCCTCCCCCCCGCCCTCCCTCCACCATCCGGATCCATCCTCTGCAGCCTTGGTACCTAGCGTGAATCCCTTTAGCCACAACCCTTCTATTTTATTCATAAATATTAATGTCTCATAATTAATGATATTGGATTAATATTTCTATATTATGATCAATACAATATTAAATATCGTTATTTTCTCCCTAAGGTTCCACGCTCTAAGTGCAGCCCTGACTGCTTCCTGGCTTTAGGATGATTCCACTACGTGGAGAAAGACATACTGCTGCTATAATTGTGTGCCATGCTCAGAAGGGGAGATCTCTATGAAACAGGTCATGTACCAGTAAAAAACACAACATAATGTACACACGGAATGTATCTATTTACAAAATAAAATATATCTCTGGCAGCAATTGCCTTCAAATCCATAATTTTATATAAAAACATAAGTGTGATATTTTATAATGGGAGCTGCAGTGGTATATATCCTTATAAAAATCACCCAGCTATGTCACTAAGTGACTCATTACTTATTTTTCTTATATTCCACTGCCTCCCATTCCAGTGTTCATCATGCGGACAATGAAGTTTTTTGCAGTGTTTAACTTCACTAACGGGACCTGCTGGAGCTGTTTCCTATCACCAATGTCTCTCTCCTCCTCCACAAAGATTTTTTAACCACATAGATGCTGGGCTGGAATGTTCCTTTCTACTGGGTTTAAGTTACAGAAGGTAGCTTGGGGGTTTAAATTAAGTGGGAATAGGGACAAGGCTAGAATTTAAAAAGCAAATGGGGTGAAGGAATCGGATAACTTATGTATTATAAGAAATAATGCGCCCCTTACATTATCATAAGGTTATTATGACACTTTGGAGTTCCCTGATCTCTATATGGTCAGGCTCCTTAGTAGGATAATGTCCATATTACACTGTAAGGGGAGCCTTATCCCTTATATAAATTATATATATTTTATATATATATATTATATATATATATATATATATATATATATATATATATGGGAAGGGACTGGCACTCACAATCAAGGTACAACTGCCATGGTGCTCCCAAGAGATCCAATAATAAATAGAGATAATAAATCAGGGCACTCCTTGATCTTGCACACAAAAGTGGGTTTATTCACATCATATCAAATGGAACGTTTCGGTCCCTGGTCTTGGACCTTATCAAGCCAGGGAAAAGGTCAAGACCAGGGACCAAAACGTTGCCATTTGATATAATGTGGCATAGGAACTGATACAGAAAAGAGTTAGGGGGAGGGAAAGAAAAACAGGAGGGAGAGGGAGGGCTTCATTGAGCATGTCAGAATTCTCCCGGAGGAGAGGCAAGAGGCTGAGACCTTTTGGGACACAGAAAGGCTCCTGCTCTTTACTTTTTTGGACTTTGAACAGACATTGCAGGGCAGCCATTTGGAGCTCGGATGTAAGGTAAGGATTTTTCAACACTACACAGTGGGGCCAGTAGTGGGGTAAAGTATAGTTTTGGGGGTGGACATGCCCTTAAACTTGGTATGTATTACCAAAGATATTACAACTGGGCAGAGAGTGTTGAAGTTGTGCGAGAGGGGCATGGACTATTATTTGTGTATGTACGGTCTTATATTATTACTCGAGATACATTTTTTGCTTTTATTGTTAATGCACCGGATCTGGCAGTGTATACAAATTGCACAACACCATAACTAGTTATTTTATTACATGCCCTCTTTAAGTAGGTTACACACCATGCAATATTTTGGGCTGATCAGTGTAACTGTTGATTTGGCGAAAAATTGCATGGTATTTCTGATGCGGCTGACACGATCAGCCACTAAGATACACGGCTTAAGACACAGGACAATATTGGACAGCATTAAGATAATATTTACATATGGGTAGATTCATGTATGTGGGTGTGGGAGATGGTTATGTGGACATATGTGACCCTCTTAGACTACAAAGAGTCACCCTAATGCTGTATTATAAATGCAGGAGAGCATTACATCAATAGCCAGGAAATTCAGTTTCCAAACAAAACTAAACCACACCCACTATATTTCAGATCTCACATGGTTATTTAGTGAGATTTGGGCTCATAACGAAATGATATCTACAGTGTCCTGCACCACTCAGCAGCCTTAATCATCAAAGTATATTTATGAGAATAATTAGAATAAGCTCTATGAAAACAAGCTGTCCTTAGGAGCAAGAATAACATGTATTTATTAATATTGTCATAGAGATGGGAGCTCCAGCTCTGTTCAAGAAAAAAAACACAATATTCCCATTAAGTGTAATTAGTAAAAAGAGTCAACTTTAAGAATATTTTGGTCAATATTATTTGTGTTATGTGCATGCACAAGGGTTGGCTCACAAAAGTAAATAACCAGTTGCCCCATTAAGTTGGCTATCTATCATTAACCAGTGAAAACACATCTACGGGTTTGGTGATATACCAATCTGTTGTACTATTTCTCAAGCTCAATTCCTTCAAATTGTCTGTCTCAATTGACAAAGGAATGTAAATCTAATCAGTGTAAATGGCTTAATGGTCAGGTAAAAGGGAAAGAAAAAAGAATAATTTAGAATCTTTACATCAGAAGAAACAGAAATATCCTCCTGAATTTTAAAAGCAGTGATAAGAAAGCAATGTAGTCATTTGTAAATGGATAGAAAATCGGTGTAAGATTGCTCACAAAGAGGTAGTCATTAATGGAGCTTCATCTACTGCAGTGTGTTAAAGTTCTAGTAAAGTTCCTCAGGGTCCTGTACTGGGGCCGCTTCTGTTAATCTGTTTATAAATGACTTAGAAGGGGGCATTGAGAGCAAGGTCTCTGTGTTTGCTGATGACACTAAACTATGCAGAGCTTTGGAAACTTCAAATGATGTGCAAGTGCTGCAAGCAGACCTAGTATATTATCAAAATGGGCAGCAGAATGGCAGATGGGATTCAATGTAACATAATGTAAGTGATGGATTTGGGGCCACGGCTAGAGCTAGCAAGATATTATCTTGTGTAAAGAGGGAAATAGATTCAAGGCATAAAAATATTATTCTCCTCTTTACAAATGGAATCCCGCATATAAACGGGATGTCTTGAAAATGGAGTTCAGAGAAGGGCAACTAAATTATAAGGAGAATGGGCTTGACTATGCAGACAGATTAGACAAGATGACTAGCAAAACATCTTCAAGAACTAAACTTCAATTCCAGTTCATCTAACTGAATACCACAGATTTAGAAGAAAGAAGTTTCATTTTAGGTAAACAAAATGTCTCACAGTGAGAATGGTGGTACAGAGGTGGTACAGCAGATGCGGGTAATATAAAGTTCATTAAACTGGGTGGGCTTGATACATTTCTAGAATTCAAAACTATTAAAAATTATTGTTTTGGGTTTTTTTTGGCCTTCTCTAGATTATTGTTATGTAAAGATCAGAGTATGTAAAAGGTTTAGCTGCTCATACTATGTTGCTTTATTACATGTCACTTATTATAAACTGTTCTGTATTGCTGCTATTTACTTTCCTATTCTCTACATGATTTATCAAGTCACTAACTGACTAGTTGGTATTTCCTAGGCTGTTTGTTCTTTTCTGTTATTCCTGATGTCCACCAGTTTGTCATATTACCATTTATATATACTCTGTTTCTGTGAATTACTCAAATAAATATATTACTGTATATTTTACATTCCCACATTTCTTTATTTTTACAGATGCAGAGGCTGTCTACCATGTCCGATTGATCAGTGGCCAAATCAGAAGAAGGATAAATGTATTTTGAGGATCTCCGAATATCTATCTTATCAAAACGATGAAAAGGCAATTTTATTTTCTATTGTCTTCTTCTATTTTCTATTATAACAACAGTTATTTTGATCCTATTTATTCTATTTAGACAAACTCCCATAGTCAAAGCCAATAACAAGAATTTGAGCTTCCTCCTTCTTATTTCTATCATGCTAAGCTTCCTTTCTGTTTCCTGTTCCTGGGTATCCTGTGGATATAACGTGTTGCTCAGACAGACCTGCTTTGCCATCATCTTCTCTGTTGCTGTATCTTCTGTGCTGGGAAAGACCATATGGTCTGCTTGTCTTCAAACCACCAAACCGGGAAACAACTGGAAAAGGTTTGGGGAGTCACAATACCAAAACACCATAGTCATCCTTTGTTCATTCATCCAGGTGCTGATCAGTATCAGTTGGTTGTGGATTTCACCCCCATTCATGGAACGTAACTACTCATTCCCTGGAAAGATAATAATTCAATGTAATGAAGGGTCAGTCATTGCATTTTATACTGTGTTGGGATACTTGGGATTCCTTTCAATAGTCAGTTTTATTTGGGCTTTTCTGGCAGGAAATTGCCTGATACTTTTAATGAAGCCAAATACATTACTTTAGTATGCTGGTATTCTGCAGTGTTTGGATCTCCTTTATTCCAGCTTATATGAGTGTTACAGGAAAAAACACAGTGGTTGTTGAGGTGTTTGCGATACTATTTTCAAGTTTCGGTGTGTTGGGCTTCCTATTTTTTCCTAAATGTTACATGATACTGATGAGGCCGAACTAAACACCAAGAAAAGCCCCTAGGACATTCTCCCAATAATACCCAGAAAGCAACAAATAATATATTGTGGCATAAACCAAACCTATAAGAGCACATTCTTATGTTTATTTTTAATTGAACCCAAATATATTTCCTGAAAACAAATTATAATTGGTTATTGTATAAAATTATGTATCTGTGGATACCATTTAAAAAATACTCAATATGTATCTAGAGTTGATGTACTTTATTATTCAACTGAATATGTATCTAGATCTTCTAGAATTTATTTATCTTAATATAGGGCACTAGCACTAGAAGGGATTAGACTTTAATCTAACAGTCATTATGCCAGTGATGCCCAATCCATGGTCCGGTGGACCCACAGGTGGGGCAAGAGGTGGGGCTTGCTGTTCCAGGGCATGACTTGGGTGTACTGGGTATGGCTGGGTGGATTGGGTGGAGCTACACGTGCATGGGAGCCATAGTGCGCCCCCTACTGGGGCTCAAGTTGGGGAAAAATTATTACATCTTATTAACACAAGCATATACAAACATCTGTCTGGGTGCCGTTAAAAAAACAATTTTCTTTATGAAATATACAAGACTTCCTACAAAGGTTTTATTACACTGTGATTAACATGTTTTGGCCCTGCTTTGTCATCCTGTTTATATCCCAGGATGTAGGGAATATAAACTCGGTTGTAAGGAGGGTTCAGGTACTGTTTGTTTTCAGAGAAAGGAATGAAAAATTATATTTTGAGTTTTATATGCTACCAAAGTGGGATTATCAATTGTCCTAGGGTGAAACATGGGTCATTTTATTCTACATGGTTTGCAGTATAGAGGGAGAGCTTAGGACCATGGCAGATAGTAGACCATGTGTAGACATGAGTAGCCCTGAGTAGGCCATGAGTAGACACTGGGAAAGATGCATGAGAATGGTATATCTTTAACTCTTGTATTAAAGTCTCCTATAATTTTGGAACTTTTAAAAACATTTCTAATATGCAGTACTTGTTAAATTCCCCCCCCCCCCCCCCATTGTATCTGTATGTTGTCCTTCCCACTTAGATTGTAAGCTTTTCGGGGCAGGGATATCTCATTCCTAATGTGTCAAGGCTTGTTGCACTTATATCAATTTAACATCATTTATATATGCTTTCTTAACCGATTTATGAATTGTATTTGATTTAATTTTTATCTATCTGTTAAGGCTTGCACTTATCCCTTTGTTTGTTTGTATTTGTTAATGTACAGCGCTGCGTACCCAAGTGGCACTTATAAATAAAATATACATACAAAATGTAATAAAAAAGTCCAGCCCATGTCAATTAATTAGAGTATGAAATAAATAAACACTGAAATAATAATGCAGTGTAAAACGTAACGCCTTACGTTTGGAGGTGCAAACCGATGTTTCTTACCTGATCGCAATCCCACAATACAGAAAATCTTGCAAAGGGATAACTGCATTGTGGATCTCAGGCAGGTAGAAGAACGAGACTTCAACCTATTGCTTGCTAAAACATTGCAAAACGCTAACGCTACATATTGACCTTTCTAAATATGCCCCTAGGCCTGTATGTACTACAGCCCCCCAATCTTTTTCCATTACAGATGAAGTTAACACAGAGTTATTATGGTGCAGGTGGCACAGGGTTTATTAAATCCTAAATGCATCACCTACATTTTTCAACATTGAATCTCACCTGCCATTCTGCTGCCCATTTTGATAATCTATCTAGGTTGCTTGCAGCACTTGCACATCATTTGAAGTTTCCAAAGCTCTGCATAGGTTAGTGTCATCAGCAAAACAGAGACCTTGCTCAATGCCCCCTATGCCTCCAGTCAATTGGGCGTGACATCACGCATATTTCAGGCGCATATTTGGAATTTATTGTTAATACGAAAGTGGGTTTTGGGGGGGTAAGATCACTTATAGCAAAGTTATTTTTTGCCTGGACATGCCCTTTAAGTACAATAACACGCTGCCTCTTTTGTTATAGTTGTAGGAGCTGATACTTTGCGGCAGGCACAAATCCAAGATGGCGACGACCCATGGTTGGGTTGCAAATGGTCACACTGGCATGCTGACATTACCATTATGTGCCATCATCGCAACGCAATCTCCCTGTGGGTATTTCAAATAGATGCTGGAAAGCTGGCATTTCCCCCAAATACAGGACTGCTTAGCATAGTAGTTCCTGAGTGTGCTGTTGCTGACATTATTGGATTAATGGGATTGTGACCCCTTTGTCATACTTAAACTATTCTTGCTTGCTGTCGCCCTTGACCCTTTAGCTTTGAACTCTGATTACATTCTTCCTGCCATAACAGTAGTATCCTCCTTTGATTGTTTTTTTGCCAGACCTGACCTATGGCCTAAACTTTACTATTGAACTATCTACTTCCCTACTGGATTATTTTAGGACTGAATATGTTTTTTTATTGGTCCGATTACCTATCTGGACCTTAAAGGGCAAGTCCACCCTTAAAAAAAACTGGTCAATAACTTGACAATCTGTCTGAAACCCCAACGCTATTTTCCAGGTTTATTACTTGCATTTGTAAAAGATATTTAGTCTTCAATACATTTTTATTGGTTTTCGAATTAACCATGAGATGTCGCTCATTTATATAATAAACTTAATATCATTACCATGGAATAAAACATGAATAATCAAAATATCATCAACCAATGGGCCCATGTAAGAGGCCAGTCTCTTACGCCCCTGCCTGTTTGTCTTGTTCAGAACTGCTATTAATGGAGAGGGAGGTATCTAAAGGAGAACTAAAGTCACCGACAACATTGTCCCGAACACATTCACAAAACATACAACAAGCCGTGTCTCACCTTTCCCTTTTCTGTGGCTGCTGTGGTGCAAAAAGATAAAAACAAGGAAGTTGCAACCTTGCTTCCTAGAAGCTGACAGCCAATCACATTACAGCACAGAGCTCTCCCTCTCCCTGACACAGAACAAGGATTTCAGTTTCATGTTTTCAAACACATTCAATGCTCCTGTCCCAACAATGATATAACATACCCTCCAACATTTCAAAGTCAGAAAAAAGTACACTTATGCACGCCCCTTGCACCACCCAAATCCTCCCAGAGTACCACCAACTATTTATAAACTGCTCCGCCCCAATCAAGCAATTATTAAAGGGTTAAGTAGTTGCAGAGTTGCGACAGACATGAATATTTTTTTTAAAAAAGGGGTAACAATAGCAAAGTTACTGGCCCCCTGTACATTTAGATACAGAAGAGATAAACAGATAGAGAGATACAGACAGAAATTGTATCTCAGTATCATCCATCTCTGTATTGTCTGTCTGTCTATCTAATATATCTGAGGGCTGACTGTAAAGCTGGTTTGTGAACTGGAGGGCTGACTGTAAAGCTGGTTTGTGAACTGAAGGGCTGACTGTAAAGTTGGTTTGTGAACTGAAGGACTGACTGTAAAGCTTGTTTGTGACCTGGAGGGCTGACTGTAAAGCTTGTTTGTGAACTGGAGGCGTGACTGTAAGCTTGTTGTGAACTGGAGGGCTGACTGTAAAGATGGTTTGTGAACTGCAGGGCTGACTGTAAAGCTGGTTTGTGAACTGAAGGACTGACTGTAAAGTTGTTTGTGACCTGGAGGGCTGACTGTAAAGCTTGTTTGTGAACTGGGGGCTGACTGTAAAGCTTGTTTGTGAACTGGAGGGCTGACTGTAAAGCTGGTTTGTGATGCAGGGCTGACTGTAAAGCAGGTTGTGAACTGCAGGGCTGACTGTAAAGCTTGTTTGTGACCTGGAGGGCTGACTGTAAAGTGGTTGTGAACTGGAGGGCTGACTGTAAAGCTGGTTTGTGAACTGACGGCTGACTGTAAAGCTGTTTGTAAATGGAGGGCTGACTGTAATCTGGTTTGTGAACTGGAGGGCTGACTGTAAAGCTGGGGCTGACATGCTCGCTTTACGCCTAGATACCATGTACATTTTACTCGCGGATTCGATGCTGATGTAAGCTGGTTTGTGAACTGAGGTAGGAATGACTGTAAAGCTGGTTTGTGAATGGAGGGTGACTGAAAGCTGGTTTGTGAACTGGAGGGCTGACTGTAAAGCTGGTTGTGAACTGGAGAGCTGACTGTAAATCTGATTGTGAACTGGATCTAACATTTGAACTAAACTTGTGTACAGTGCACTTATCCTTATTCTCTGACCTAGTCAGTCCCATCAAAGATCATACATTTAAGGTAGAGAGTGGATGGGCTTTTGTCTTGCAACAGACAGTAGTGTGAAATTGGGAAAAAATATTTCCCGATTCCAAATGGCAGTTGAAAAGAATCCATGGATCAACACTAAGGGGCATGTTCATGAAGGTTTTGCACTACTTTTTCTAGTGCTAATCTTTTACCATTCTATACAGGCAATAATATGCCCCTTTTAACAGTTTTTGTTCTTTTAGGTGAATTTTTGTCCACACATTTGCCTGCAAAAAAACTAAACTTTACTTCTTTCAGTCTTAAGGGATGTCCGTGTGTCCTCGGACATGTAAGAGGGAATCACCCTTGTGGTAAGAATATCTGTAAGAAAATTAAAAATTGGTGTGAAAAAATAATTACATGTAACCAATTGAAATATGTGATAGCAGACTATATAAATTGTGATACGTCAAACATATTTACTTACATAGTTAAATGTCAAGTACAATGTGTGGGGAGAAACAACCCGAGCATTAAAGGATAGGGTAAGAAAACATCTATATATATATATATAATAATAGAGAAAATTTGTGTGTAGTGTGAGAGGAGACGATACTAGAGTTAGAAACCCAGGACACCGAGTGGTTTAATCTCAAGATGGGATATCTCAGGTATTTTATAATCCCCTGCTTCCTTCACAAGCTTGTGAGGTTACTCTTCATCCAGGTCATGGTATATCTGTTGTATTCAATTAGATCAACTGGACTTGAAGTTTAGTTCTGAAGACGTTTCGCTAGTCATCCGACTGGATCTCTCAATTCAGAATGACTTGTACAGAAAATCTGTGGCAATTATGTACCCTGGAAAATCCCAATTAGCATATCACAGCCAGGTGTAAGACAGTTGGTGTCGAACCCCCCCACTTCTATTTAGGCTTGGTTTCTTTATTTTCACCATAAATGGCCTCCTTAACACCTCTCTTGAACAGTCATTGTCCTTGCCAATATGTTAACATTACAATCTTCAAAGGATTGTCCTCTATCAACTGCATCAGACCAAAGCTGCATAGACCAAACAGCAACTGCATCATGCTATGGCCCAGCACCAGAAGAGCCAATTCTCGGGTCAGGACTCAGCCGTGTACCTGCATCTTAAGGATAAAGGACACAAAACCTTTGAAGATTGTAATGTTAACATATTGGCAAAGGAACGTGACTGGTTCAAGAGAGGTGTTAAGGAGTAGAGATGAGCAAACTTTCAAGTGAAAGTTCGGCCCGTTTTGAACTTTCAAACTATATGGTAGTTGAAAGTCGAAACGGACCCATTAAAGTCAATGGGAGTCAATAGTTCGAAAAGTTCTAATGGAATACAATTAAATATAATGGTACTTAATGTAATGGCTGTGGGACCTGGGAAATGGTCTGGGGAACATGTTCCAATATCCAGGAATTCGAAAAATGGATACTTTACTCGGGATTCGATGCTCGCTTCACGCCTAGATACCATGTACATTTTAACTCGCGGATTCGATGCTCACGTATAGGTTTTAAGGGACCCTTTACTCGCGGATTCGATGCTTGAACGACATCGAACATTTGATATTTATCGAAAGTCCAAAAATATCAAAAATCTGCGTCCGGGATGTTCGAGAGGTCCGAATTCGTTCAAATTCGAATAGTTCAGTCAAACTCGGGTTCGAGTTCGAGTTCTAGTCCATCTCTATTAAGAGGCCATTATGTGAAAATAAAGAAACCAAGCCTTAATAGAGGTGGGGGGGTTCAACACCAACTGTCTGCCATGTACAATGCGTTTTGACACCTTACTTGGCGTTCTATAACACCTCTAGGCACTATCCAATCACGCCCTTAACACCTGGCTGTGATATGCTAATTGGGATTATCCAGGGTACATAATTGCCTCAGATTCTTGTACAAGTCATTTCTGAATTGAGAAAGCCCTATGGAAATGACTAGGAAATGTCTTCAAGAACTAAACTTCCAGTCCAGTTGATCTAATTGAATACAACAGATAGAGAAGATACAATATTTTGTTAAAAGCCATTGTTAACAGTATTTTTTTTATAATAATATAAACTAGAAAGGGAAAGTTTAAGTATAAACTTTGAATTGGCTTTAAAGACTGCATTTTGGAAGGGATTTGTGTGTTTGTGCTGCAGATTTAAAACTCAATATCAATGATGAGGACATTGTTGTTTTTTACTTACCTTTAAATATGTCACATGCATTAAAGGTAGGTCAGCTGGTGTGTGTGTATTCATATCAGGCTGGGGGATAAAATACTACTTTGATGATTGGTCAAAATGAGTTTTTTGTTACCCTTTACGTATGGCTGCCATAGTAATGGATCGGTAGAATCAGTAGGTGGTGTACCCATGTCGGTTGAAAGTTAAAAAAAACTTCTTTGATGATTGGTCAAAATAGTTTTTTTCACTTTAGTTACCCTTTAAGTATGGCTGCAAACGTAATGGAGGGGTAGGTCAGTAGCTGTGTATACCTGTATCACATTGGGGGTTAAGAAAACAAAGTTTTTTATTATTGATCCAAGTTTGCTTTAGTACCCTTTAAAGTATGGCTTCACCAGTAATGGATATAAGTGACAGTAGGTTGTGTGTACCTGGGTTGGTTGAGGGGTATGTCTTTTTTGTGTTTACACAAAAAACTATCTTTTATTGAGGATAAATCTAAATTAGTTTTTTGAATTCAGTTACCCTTTAAATATGGCTTCCATGGAATGGAAAGGTAGTTAGTAGGTGGGTGTACCTGGGGTCTGTGTGGGGGGTTGGGGGTATCAGCTTTTGTATTTATGACCATGAAACAAACTGTTTTGAAATATTCCACATTTGAGGTTGTTACCATTATAGTCTATGGGGGGGAAATGTCCTGAAATTCACCGATAATAACCCATAATGCTCCGCGGATTCCTTAGCTAGAAGATAGCACACTTCTTCTATATGCCCCGCACGTCTGTGCCGAATTTCATGTCTCTAGTCAAAAAACTGCGTGAGGAGATACGGTCCAAAAAAAGCGGAAGAAGGAAACGGAAAAGAAATAGAAAGAACAGGAATTGCTTTTTCAAGCCAAATTAAAATAAAAACAATTAAATAATAATAAAAATAAATATTGTGGACAGGTGAGAATAATACCTGTATTTCTAGAACTATGCCTTACCTCCCGTTCCTCATTAATGTAGATGGAGCCAGGAATGAAAGAAGGAAAACTACATTTCACATAATCAACTGCCAGGTCCCAACCACTTCCGCATTCAGTGCAACGATACCGCCCATGCACGCTAATGCTCTATCTAATTAATTAAAGAATGGGAAATTATTACTGCAATTAATGCCGTAAAGGAATAGTTCATTTTCTGAGTGAACTTCCTTTAAAGTTAACTGTTCATTGTTTAATAGATGTGTTCAAGGGTTAATTCCCATTTGGCCAATGCCCTATCCCTGTAGGGTTTACATTTTTTATATTTGTACTTTTCTAAGTGGGATATCTATTAGATGAAATACTGGAGTAAAATTATGATGGTTTTTCATCGTTTTTTTTTTTTTATACTGTTCTCTATGTATTTAAAATATGCTGTGACTTGTGATGTATGTGCTACAGTACAACTGGCGTGGTCCATTCACGTAAACCCCCCCGATCCCACCATATGCACGCCTACCAACACTACAGGCTGTCCCCCGTGAGGCCTGCACAGCACATTTGTTTGCACACTGTCCCCAACCCAGATACACACCCTTTGTTTTGGGCCCCCCCGCCCCCCCGGCACAATGTAGCCTCTGGGGGACCGCGCGCTTCTCTCGCTGCACGGGAACGCCGTACGACAGACTGGTGTGGTTTGATCCTCATCTTACGTTCGTATCCGATAATCATCTACTTCGATTTCGGATAAAATCATCTACTTTCGATCTCCCGATAATCATCACGTTCGATCTCGAGAATGCATTACTTTCAATCCGATAATCATATTACGTTCGATCCGAAATCATCTTACGTTTTCGTCCTCGATAATCATCTACGTTCGATCTCATAAAAACAGCGCTGTACAGTCTACTTTAGTATCACACACTTACGACGTATGTTATTTAATACCAGTAATTCTCAATATTATATAGTATCCCTGTACCAACCACAACTACAGTATATGTATTAATACCAGTAATTCTCAATATTATATAGTATCCCTATACCAACCAGAACTACAGTATATGTATTAATATGAGTAATTCTCAATATTTTTTAGTTTTAGAAACTTTTCCAGGCCTTTTTTAAAGCTATTTAATGAACTTGCCATTACCACATCTGCTGGAAGACTACAGTATATGTATTAATACCAGTAATTCTCAATATTATATAGTATCCCCGTACCAACCAGAACTACAGTATATGTATTAATACCAGTAATTCTCAATATTTTTTAGTATTTGAAACTTATCTAGCCCACTTTTAAAGCTATTCAGTGAACTTGCCATTACCACATCTGCTAGAAGACTCACTGAATAGAAACCTTTCCTAACCTGAAGATGAAACTTTTTTTCTTCCAATATTAAAGAATATTCACGTGTCCTCTGATATGACTGATTGATAAACAATGCACCAGAGAGTTTACTGTACGGCCCATTAATATATTTGTATGTGATAATTATAAAGCACCACGGAAGATGTTGGTGCTATATAAATCAATAATATAATAATAACCATATCCCAACGCTAACATGGATTCTCTAATGTAAACAGCCCTAACTTGTCTAAACTGCCTGCTTAGTCAAGCCCCTACATTCTCTTTATTATTTTAGTTGCCCTTCTTTAAACTGCTTCCACTTCCAAGATGTCCGTTTTTCTATATGGGATTCCAAAACTGCACCGCATATTCCAAATGAGGCCTTACCAGTGCCTTCTAAAGAGGGAGAGTTCTCTTGAATCTCTTCCCCTCTTTATACAAGACAATATCTTGCTAGCTCTAGCCGTTGCTACCTGGCATTGTTTGCTACAGCTAAGTCTGTTATCTACCAGAACCCCCAAATCTTTTTCCATTAGAGATTCACTTAACACAGAGGTATTTATGGTGTAGATGGCACAAAGATTATTAAATCCCAAATGCATCACCTTACATTTATCAACATTGAATCTCATCTGCCATTCTGCTGCCCATTTTGCTGGCAGTTCCCTTACTCCAATCTTTGTCAGGGTAGTTAAAATCCCCCATAACCAAAACATGCCCCATACCAGCAGCCTTCGCCAACTGCATATGGAGATTAATTTCCACCTCCTCCCTGGCATTTGGATGCTTATAACATACCACAACAATTAATTTACCCACCTTCTTGCTTCCTGTACGCAGCTCTACCCATATTGTTTCTGCCATATCGTTTATGTCTCCATCTATTCCATCTTTTAGATTTGGCTTCAATTCCAGTTTAACATACATACATACTCCTCCTCCTTTCTTATTAACTCTGTATGATTCTCTATAGTGTATACAGAGTGAATATTCCTCATTTATACCCTTCATATTATTACAGTCCCTGCTATAAGGATTAGGATTCTCTATAGTGTATACATCTGACCCTAGAAAGAAGGATAGGACTAGCCTTTTACTTAAACATGAGGTGAAATGGATTTATTTATTGTTTGTACTCCCTGTAAGCCTTTCTGTGCCTTCTGTTTTCAAAACTTAAAAGCCTTTTTCTTTTTTCCATTTCCCTTTTTCCTGAGCATTAAGCCGATGCAGGAGTGGACCTCATTTTTTACACTTGTTACCTAAGGTACGATTTAGAATGTAATCGTTTAATATCCCTTTAAAAGTGGTCCACATCTGCTCATTTTCTTACCTAGAAACAGTTCCCCCCAGTCTATAGCAGGAGATTCCTTAAAAGCATAAATTAGCTTTCCTAAAGTTAAAAGTTTTTGTAAACCTGCACTTTAGTTTTTTGCAACCTATATTAAATGACACTATATCATGGTCACTATTTCCCTAAGCTTCCCATATACCTCATTCCAAAATGAGCTCAGGGTTATTAGATATCACCAGACCCAACATCCATTCTGTCTTAGTGAACTTCTACCATCTGTGAAAGAAAATGCTCATATAGGAAATTTAAGAACTTTATACCTTTTGAGGTGCTGGCAGTTCCCTTACTCCAATCTATGTCAGGGTAGTTAAAATCCCCATAACCAGAACATGCCCCATACCAGCAGCCTTCCCACTGCATATGGAGATTCATTCCACCTCTTCCCGGGCATTTGGCGGCTTATAACATACTCCAACAATTAATTTACCTACCTTCTTGCTTCCTGTACACAGTTTCCACCCAATAAGGTTCTCCATATCGTTTACTCCCCCATCTATTCCATCTTTTAATTTGGCTTCAATTCCTGTTTAACATACATACATACTCCTCCTCCTTTCTTATTAACTCTGTCATGTCTAAATAAGGATGTATCCTTCAATATTTACTGTCCAGTCGTGTGATCATTAAGCCATGATTCTGCTACCAATACATCATACCTTTCCTTTAAAGCTATTATTTCAAGTTCGCCGTTTTTTTTCCAGCCAGACTTCTTGCATTTGTAAACATACATTTTAGATTATCAATTGATTTACTCCTACATGGTCGTACTGCCTCCTTATCCTCTATGCTCCCCCCTCCCCCTTCTCCTCCCTCCGTTGTGTTAATGCCCCCTGATCTCAACTTCTCTATCTACCCCTGTGTATTTCAACGTTCCCTCCCCCCCCATACCTAGTTTAAAATCTCCTCCACCCCCCTAGCCATCTTCTCCCCCAAAACAGCTGCACCATCACCATGAGGTGCAATCTGTCTCACTAAGAGCCTGTAGCCAACAGAAAACAGCCCAGTTCTCTAAAACACAACCCCATCTCCTTACCCACTCCTTATGTTACATGTACTCATGTACAGCTCAGACCAAAACAACAGATTTTTAAAAGTTTTCATCCAACAAAATCACAAGTACTCTTTGTAGTTATTTCCTATCAAATTGTGGGTGTCTCCATTGCTTTTCCATGCGGCTAGGCTCCGGATAAGTAGATTTCAGTAGAAGTCCTATATGTCAGGTACTTTCATATAGGTATAGAAAAATGTGCATGGTGAGTGAATACTGGGGTCAGGAGGCATGGCCAATAAGACCATACTCACAAAGCTCTTTGAAGACTACATGGACTGTGAGTTGTTCTGGCAACAACTTAAGCCTTCATTATAAAATAACTTCTTACTACATGTAAGAAAATGCAGCTTACTAGAGAAGTACTGTATCTTATAGTGCTGTACAGTTAGCCGGGAGATAGCTTTAAGGACACTAACTCATCCCATTTGTTAATGCAATAAATCCTTAAAAAACAGCCATAGCAAATGGATATAGTACTACTAGAATGCACTCTGTATACTGAGACAATGCTATATCTCTTTTTCTTATTGGTTTGCAATATTCATTAGTGAAAATCCTATTGTACATTCTTGAATTTGCATATTAATATTTACATGGAATAATTTAAAAAAGTTTGTTGCTTCTTTTTGTTGTAATACATTAGTGTTCCTTTTTAAACCCCTTCTATTAGTCGAGAAAAGCCCTAAAAAGATATATTTACCAGCAAAAAATAGCCCAAACCATAACATGTAAGTATAAGCTCTAAAACCATTCATTGTAAGTAGAGATGGCCGGGATTGAGCATCTGAACCCTCATTTCGCAGCAGATTTCACAGAATTTCCAATTCCCGTTTTCCAAATATTTTCTGAACTCCGTTCAGAAATTTCAAAATCCTCGAACATTCAAGGTTTCTAAGTTTTTGTGGATTTCTGGCCATTCGGTAATTCTCAAGCAGCTCATTTGTATTCCTCGACTTTTCGATGCTCTCAAAAGTCTGCGGCCGACATTCAGTGGTCCCACTTGCTCACAGGCGGACCTTTCTCCCAAGTCCATTATGGCCTATGTGGCCCTTAGAAGGGCTCTTTTTGGGGTATAATGGGGTCTCTGCAGACGAAATCGGGACCCCCCCCTTCCCGCACTTAAAAGTGTCCTTGGGGCCCTCTGAAGGGCCTTGGGTGTCACTGACAAGTGCCTTTTGGGCTTAGGGCTTGATCGGGACCCCCCTCCCCGGAATCATTTAGAAGTGCTCTGCAGTAGCGACAAGTGCCCTTTTGGGGGTGTCCCTGCAGCTTGAAACCACGGGACCCCCCATGGTTCTTTTACGAAGAGCCCTTGTCATGTCTTCTTTTCCTTCTCAAAAAGCCGGCGACAACCTAACCGCTGATGTCACAACACTAGACATGTTTGACTGGCAGTGACAACCGCCACCACTGGCGCTACATCAAGCCTTGCTTGGTGTTTTGCCTATTGTTGATCCACGTCGCTTTTCTATCAAAGCTTGGGGGGGTGAAATGGACAGTGAAAAAAGGGGAGGCCTATTAATGCAGGACAGAGACTGGTCCTAGAGATAGAGATCCGGGGGATGGGAATCGAAAATGGGGCTCCGAAGTCCCACAAAGTGTTTAGTTTTTGGATTACAGATCTTCGGCATGTTTCCCCCAAGATCGAAAATCCAAACAACTGATGAACACTTAACAGTGTTTTCGGCCGACTCTTCACTGGTACACATAACTACAAGCTGGTCACTAGCTGCGACGGAAGTGTGAAGCAGGAAGTAATATTGCTTCATAAACCCTTATACAGCAATAACTTTGCACAGATTTGTATCTAGATGTGGATTAGTTTTAGTTTGAAAGTACGGGCGGTGTAAGGTTTTATATAATTACTTATACAGTTTGGAAGAATGGAGAACCACAATTACCCTTTAAGAAACATTTTACCCAAAATACTTTGAAGTAAGGTGGAATTTTTTTAGATACATGAAGATCTCTTACCAACCTATATCTGAATATAGATGAAGAGTTTAAATGTTAGAAATACTGAGATATGAATACTTCACTGTAAATAATTTCTGAAATAACATGTAAACTTTTTTGTAAAGATTTCGTAAAAGGTATTTCCACTGGTTTTTCAAAGTTTGGTAATCTAGTTATTTGAAGAACGGGAGTAAGAGCTGTGCCTTACCTTCGTTCTTCAATAAACACAGCAGGAGACGGGTGACAAGCTAAGAAACTGCGCAGCACAACGAAATATAGGCAGCGTCACTCCGTAAGATAAAATTGCATCTTTGTGTCGTTGAAAATACATTATTTTCACAGACATCAAAATAAACCATATGGCAGATGTACAAGCAAAAAAACATGGCCTTCGCGTTCGAGCGAAGCTCTTACTCATCGGCTAACCCCGGATCACATCTAATGCTTTTAAACCAAAAAAAACCTAATGAGAGTCAATCACTCTGCTCCACCCCTAACCGATTCTCAGTACGAGAAAGAGAGAGTCAAATAACTCCCAATACAAATTAACGCCAATGTGCCCAAAAAGTCAACATTAGATGTGACACCATAAAGTAGAACGACGATCCATAAGTTGCCTTATAAGCCGATTCACTTAATATACATAAAGTACTTCAAACATATGCTAAATTTTTGATAAGTATAGGAACCTTATTGTGCTAAAACAGATAACTTGGGTATGTATACTTAGGTTGTGGGTAGCGTTCCCCACCCCTGGTGGGCAGCTTATAAACCTTCTACCATCATAATAATGATTTACCGCTTGGATCCCACGGATAATATGTCTCTCACGTACTATTCTCCAATATAACCTTGAACTCTTGAATTTAGAACAGGCATTAAACATATAAATTATACCATATAGTCTTAATCTATACTATACATATATAATACATATAATTGAATACAAATACAAATATAATATATAACACTATGGAATGTTGGAAAACTTAATACATGTATCAATGCAGAGGACTATGCTCTCTCCATCTAACCGCAATTACCAACATTTTATAAATAGCCAATATAAATAGTTCTAATACCTCTAAAAATAGATAACTTCTGGTGTGGGTGTGTACACTAGGACTGTTGTAAGTCCTATATATCCTAGAACTTCAATCGAATATCATGTGTAACATTACAATATCACATATCGATTAAGTCCCCTAAAGTGATTCTGGTCTTCCAATAATAGAATGCCATTTCACCTCATGTTAAGTAAAAGGCTAGTCCTATCCTTCTTCTAGGGTCAGGATCTACCTGCTTGGGATACCCTGTACTGTCAAAAAGTTTATGTCACCGATCCATTGCACTGCCAAAGAAATGTCTAGCTACAGGACTTAGAAGCGTTTAACGCTACATCTCTAGAGATTTCTCTAATTCTATTCTGTAAGGCCTGGTGTACAGCCTAACAGTATTGAATATTACTTTCTTGCATGTTCCCAGTAAACCCATATTGGGTATTACAGTTGATTATGACTCCCATTATATTTCCACCTGTCACATAAACTACTAAAGGGTATCATTTTTATGATATGCGAGCAAGTTTTACATCTCATATATCCACTGGAAATCACCCTTTAAAGTGTTAAACCATGACTTTTTTCACGTTTGAGGATTAATGTATAGACTTTAATGTAGATCTCTGAGAGACTAGCTCTCCTATACAAATCTCTAGCTCCTTCGTACAAACACTTTTAAGGACCGATCCTTGATTAAAATGGGTAGTATCTTTTCATGATTTTAACTGAATCGTAATATTGTGGTGGCTTATCTAGTCATCAAAGAAACTCCCGCTTGTTGGTTTTCCTTCCCCAACTTAACCCACTATCATTACATAGGGTCTCTTCTAGCAGTGCTGTCTTTCTGTCTATATTCAAGCTTTTCTATGAGTTCAATATTTAGTATTCGACTATCATATCCTCGGACATGAGTCTAGGATTTCATGGAGTCTTGCTGCTGTCTGAAAAGTTTCTAACGTGGGACACTTGCGCGTCAATCTAACCAATTTGGGCCAAACGATAGCTCGTAATACGATGAGAGTATGACAGGATCTCGCATGCAAAATGGTATTACGTTGCGGTGGGCTTACAGAGTCCATAGTTATCAATTTCTTTCCATTTGCTTAATCGTTAAATCCAACAGTGATCGTTCACCAACCAAATTCTGAGGTAAATCTGATATATTATGTTATCATTCAATTTTCAAAACCCAGTGAGCAAGGTCTCGTTGACCTAAACTCATACCCAAATCAAACATCTACTGTACCTCGGGTACCAATAACCGGAGATTACAAGAATGGATGCAGGGTGGTGAAGAGACAAGTTTCCTCCTCGCCAGCCACCGCTCCGGAACAAATGCTATTTTGTTTGTGGGGAAAATTTGCCGCCCCCATTGATGCCCCGACATAGCTGGTTTTTATAGAAGGTAACCGTTGAATTGAAATAATATTAGTGGGAGATACTGTCGGGCCCCAAGAATGAATGAATCCATTCTTTTAATAATTGCTTTCCTAATATATGGATACTCTATACCCCTTTAGATCCCATTATGGGTAAAATACCATGAGTATCAGTGATACTAATCTGTATGGCCAAATTATAACGGTTTATGTACCATTCTAACACAATCAATTCTCTATTGACCTCTGTTGGTGTCCTAACACTGACAAAATGCGTTGGACATATGGTTGGTAATACTAAATACTATCACCTCTGACAGCCCTTCTTAAGAAAATTTAATCCAATAAAAAAGTGAGACCGTCTACTTCAAAACAGAGGTTCCCTTAGACAAAGACCGATACGCAGGGAACAGATCCAATCAACAACTTCACTTCCACAGTCATCGTTAACCCGTACGGGAACGAAAAACGGAGTTCACGGACAATGTATGAAATCTAACTAAGAGGCATTAACCCTGATGAATCAAAAGTTTTTGAATTATGGTCCTTTCTTTCTGTCCTGTCCCACGCAATTGTTTGATTTAATTGAGACACATTTGTAGATATAATAAGATTTGTTAGGAAACTAATGTTAAAAATTTTTTCATGCTACGCATAGAGATGATACCAATAGGATAATGGGATTTTCAGACAAGTTGACATTAATATCAATACCGGATATCAGTAGTAGAGAGCACTATATGGAATTAGGAAATTCTTGTGATTTAGATAGAAGAGCTATTAGTGGCCCTTACACATCTGTCACATATATCGGAAACAGAAACTATCCAGGAGGATACATAGGGTTAAACCCAAGTACTGAAGTAAATAGATTCAAAGTAAGTCAATTTTTATCCGATGGATGTAGACGCTCATGTGTTGACATGTTTAAAGAACTATCGAAAGAGACTTGAGACGTTTATACAGGAGAATCTCATACATTGAAATGCAGAAATAGAAACAATCTAAGTATTAGTGAAAGAGAAGCTTTAATACCCTAAGAAAGATCACAATGTTGTTATCGTAAAGCTGATAAGGAGGGTCAGTGGTGTCCTAGATAGACTGAATTAGAAACAGAGCTTGAGGCAACTCGAAGACCAAGCATATGAGACTCTGTCGCACGGAACCCTACCACAATAACAAGGGGGTCACACTGTGATAAAATTGTGGGAGGTAATAGTATGGTATTGTCAATTACAATAATGATGTAATTTTTAGTTTCCTTCTCATCCGTCATAACCGGTATTTCATCACTTACCCAAACCGCATAAGGTGTGTCCCCCCCAAAGGAAACCTATAGTGGCGGGAAAAGGCATCTTAATGAAGGGCTGTCAGAGTGATATATTTTTGTATTAACAACCATATGTCACCACCTTTTTCCTAGTTAGGACACCACAGAGTCATTAGAGAATTGGATTGTGTAAATGGTTAAACATATAATTGGCCACTACAGTGTAGTGATCATCAACTCTACTCATGTATACCCATAAATGGGGATTTACACAGCGGTAGGGATCATTATCTTGGTACAGCTATTTTCCCCAGAATGGATTTCATTATTCTGGGGCCCTACAGTATCTCTCACTATATTTATTTCAAATTCACGGTACCTTCTTATAAACAGCTATGTTGGGGCATCACTGGGCGAAATTGCCCCCACATTGCCAATTTGTTCTTAGGGTGGTGAAGGAAACTTTCTCTCACACCCCTGAATTCCATTCTTGTAATCATCAGCTATTTGGTACCGGAGGTACATAGATGATTGATTTGGGTATGTTCGGGTCCAAGATGACCTTGATCATTGGTTTTGAAATTGAATGATAACATATATAATATCAGATTTACATCAGATTTGGTGGTGAATCGATCAACTTTTTGGAATTTAATCGATAAGGCAAATAGGAAAGAAATTGATAACTATGGACTATCTAACCTACACAAGAATACCATTTTGCATGTCGAGATCCTGTCATCCTCCTCATAGTATGAGAGCTTATTCGTTTGGCCAATTTTGGTAATTAGTCGGCAATTGTTCACTTAGAACTTTTCAAGAAGCAGCAACTCATGAAATCTGACTCATGTCCGAGGATATGAATAGTCGACTACTAAATATGCTCATAGAAAAGCTATGATATAGACCTAAAGACCAGCACTTGAAGCATATCCCTAGACTGACTGTGGTAAGTCCGGGGAAAACAAAGGGGAGTTTCTTTGTGACTAATACAGCCCACAATATTACGATAAGTTAAAAAAAGCATGAAAAGATACTTACCCATTCCTTAATCAGATTCCGGTCCGTAAAGTGTTTTACAGGAGGCTATAGATTTGTCCCTAGGAGAGTCGGTCCTTCAGAGAATATACTATCTCCAATCCTATACATTAATCCGCAAAAAGTGAAATCTGGTTACACTTTAAAGGTGTTTCCATTGGATTCTATGAGATGTAAACTTGCTCGCATATCATAAAAAATGATCCTTATAGTTTTGTGACAGTGTAGGAAATATAATGTTTAGTCCTACATCATGTAATACCCAATATGTGGTTTACCTTGTAACATGCAGAATGTAATATTCAATATGTTGGCTGTACAACCAGGCCCTTAAAGATGAGAATTAGAGAACATCTTAGAGATGTAGAGTTAAAACGCTTCTAAGTCCTGTAGCGAGACATTTTTTTTCAGTGTAATGGAGGTGACATACCTATTTTTCCGTACAGGGTATCCCAGCAGTAGACCTTCATCCCAGCCTACCTGAGTACCAAGGGTAAATACATGGTGGCTATGGAGATCTTTGCTATCCTGGCTTCCAGTGCAGGGTTACTGGGCTGTATATTCATTCCCAAGTGTTATATTATCCTGTTCCACCCTGAACAGAACACCAGGAGACATATCATTGGGAAAATGTAATTCCTTCATATAAAATAATAATCGTGATTGTATAATACTTGAGGGGGGACTTAACTAATTTTTCCACTTTTCCAGAATACCCATGCAGACAGTAACATTTATTTACATATACAACAATCTGTTTTCACTTCTACCTTTGCTGTGGCTGTTTTGTTATTGAAACTAACCTGTGGGTACCAGGGGTCAGCTCCCATAATCCACTTCACTTTACATGCTCTCTAGTGTACAGCAGATCAAAACAAGCAAGCTGCAGCCTTGCCTCCTAGAAGCGGGCAGCCAATTATATCACAGCACAGTGACCTGCCTCTGATCATAGTTACATAGTAATTAAGGTTGAATAAAGACATACGTCCATCAAGTCCAATCTATTCACCCCCTTTTTTTTTTTTTTATCTTTTATCCCTACCTAACAGTTGATCCAGAGGAAGGCAAAAAACCCAGCTAAAAAGGGGGAAAAAATTCCTTCCTGACTCCAAACGGCAATCGGAAAGTATCCCTGGATCAACCAGATCTATATGCATTAATACCAGTAATTCTCAATATTTTTTAGTTTCAGAAACTTATCCAGGCCTTTTTTAAAGCTATTTAATGAACTTGCCATTACCACATCTGCTGGAAGACAGTTCCACAGTTTCACCTTCTCACTGTAAAGAAACCTTTCCTAACCTGAAGATGAAATGTCTTTTCTTCCAACCTTAAAGGATGTCCACGAGTCCTCTATTATGACCTGTTAGTAAACAATGCACCAGAGAGTTCATTGTATGGGCCATTAATATATTTGTATAAGGTTATCATGTCCCCACGCAAACGTCGCTTCTCCAATGTAAACAGCCCTAACATGTCTAATCTGCCTGCATATTCAAGCCCCTCCATTCCCCTTATTAATTTAGTTGCCCTTCTCTGGACTGCCTCAATTGCCAAGATGTCCCTTTTGTATATGGGATTCCAAAACTGCACCGCATATTCCAAATGAGGCCTTACCAGTGCCTTGTAAAGAGGAAGAATAATATTTTTCTCTCTTGAATCTATTCCCCTTTTTATACAAGACAATATCTTGCTAGCTGTAGCCGTTGCTACCTGGCATTGTTTGTTATAGCTAAGTCTGTTATCTACCAGAACCCCCAAATCTTTTTCCATTACAGATGCACTTAACACAGAGTTATTTATGGTGTAGGTAACACTGGGATTATTACATCCCAAATGCATCACCTTACATTTATCAACATTGAATCTCATCTGCCATTCTACTGCCCATTTTGATAATCTATCTAGGTCTGCTTGCAGCACTTGCACATCATTGGAAGTTTCCAAAGCTCTGCATAGTTTAGTGTCATCAGCAAACACCAAGACCTTGCTCTCAATGCCCCCTTCTAAGTCATTTATAAACAGATTAAACAGAAGCGCCCCCAGTACAGAACCCTGAGGCACTCCGCTTAGAACTTTAGCCCACATAGATGAAGCTCCATTAACCACCACTCTCTGTTTGCGGTCCGATAACCAGTTCTCTATCCATGAACAAATGTTTTCTTCAAGGCCAACAGTCCTCAGTTTATACATTAGTCGCCTATGTGGCACAGTATCAAAAGCTTTTGCAAAATCCAAATATACCACATCCACTGCTGTGCCTGAATCTAACTTCTTACTCACTTCTTCATAAAAACCAATTAAATTTGTCTGGCATGATCTATTTCTCATAAATCCATGCTGACTACTACTAATAAGATGATCTCTGGAGACAAAGTCAAGGATATGATCCCTTAACAAAGTTTCCATCACTTTCCCTACCACTGATGTTAGGCTTACAGGTCTATAGTTTCCAGGCTGTGAACGACTACCTTTTTTGAATATTGGTATTACATTGGCTTTTTTCCAATCCAGCGGCACATCTCCAGACAAAAGCGAATCTAAAAAGATGAGAAACAATGGTCGAGATAGAACTGAACTAAGCTCTTTTAAAATCCGAGGATGCAATCCATCTGGTCCTGGGGCTTTATTGATATTAAATGGTTTCCGTACCATATCCTCTGTTAGCCAATGTGAATACTCTCCATTTCTTCCCTGCATATTACTACAATCCCTACTGTAAGGACAAGGATTCTCAACCGTAAAAACCGATGCAAAAAAATGTTTAGCATATTAGCCTTTTCGGCATCCTCTACAACCACCTCAGCCCCATTATTTAATGGTCCCACATTCTCAGACCTCATCTTTTTACCATTTATATACTTAAAAAACATTTTGGGGTTGGACTTGCTTTGTTCGGCAATCCGTATTTCATTTTCTATTTTAGCTAGTTTAATTGCTTTCTTGCACTCTTTATTACAGCTTTTGTACTCCCTGTAAGCCTGTTCTGTGCCTTCTGTTTTCAAAACTTAAAAAGCCTTTTTCTTTTTTTCCATTTCCCTTTTTACCTGAGCATTAAGCCATGCAGGAGTGGACCTCATTTTTTTACACTTGTTACCTAAAGGTACAGATTTAGAAATGTAATAGTTTAATATCCCTTTAAAAGTGGTCCACATCTGCTCAGTTTCTTTACCTAGAAACAGTTCCCCCCAGTCTATGAGCAGGAGCGATTCCTTTAAAAGCATAAAATTAGCTTTCCTAAAGTTAAAAGTTTTTGTTAAACCAGTGCACTTTAGTTTTTTGCAACCTATATTAAATGACACTATATCATGGTCACTATTCCCTAAGCTTCCCATTACCCTCATCTCCAAAATGAGCTCAGGGTTATTAGATATCACCAGATCCAACATCACATTCTGTCTAGTAGGAACTTCTACCATCTGTGAAAGAAAATGCTCATATAGGAAATTTAAGAACTTTATACCTTTTGAGGTGCTGGCAGTTCCCTTACTCCAATCTATGTCAGGGTAGTTAAAATCCCCCATAACCAGAACATGCCCCATACCAGCAGCCTTCACCAACTGCATATGGAGATTCATTTCCACCTCTTCCTCGGCATTTGGCGGCTTATAACATACTCCAACAATTAATTTACCTACCTTCTTGCTTCCTGTACACAGTTCCACCCATAATGTTTCTGCCATATCGTTTACTCCCCCATCTATTCCATCTTTTTAATTTGGCTTCAATTCCTGTTTAACATACATACATACTCCTCCTCCTTTCTTATTAACTCTGTCATGTCTAAATAAGGAGTATCCTTCAATATTTACTGTCCAGTCGTGTGAATCATTAAGCCATGATTCTGCTATACCAATTACATCATACCTTTCCTTTAAAGCTATTATTTCAAGTTCGCCGGTTTTTCCAGCCAGACTTCTTGCATTTGTAAACATACATTTTAGATTATCAATTGATTTACTTCCTACATGGTCGTACATGCCTCCTTATCCTCTATGCTCCCCCCTCCCCCTTCTCCTCCCTCCGTTGTGTTACTAGCCCCCTGATCCCTAACTTCTCTATCTACCACTGTGTATTTCAACGTTCCCTCCCCCCCCCATACCTAGTTTAAAATCTCCTCCAACCCCCTAGCCATCTTCTCCCCCAAAACAGCTGCACCATCACCATTGAGGTGCAATCTGTCTCTACTAAAGAGCCTGTAGCCAACAGAAAAATCAGCCCAGTTCTCTAAAAACCCAAACCCCATCTCCTTACACCACTCTCTTATGTTACATGTTACTCATGTTACAGCTCAGACACAAAAAACAGATTTTTAAAAGTTTTCATCTCATACAAAATCACAAGTACTCTTTGTAGTTTATTTCCTATCAAGAATTGTGGGTGTCTCCATTGCATTCCATGCTGGCTAGGCTCCAGGATAATAGTAGATTTCAGTAGAAGTCCTATATGTCAGGTACTTTCATATAGGTATAGAAAATATGTGCATGGTGAGTGAATACTGGGGTCAGGAGGCATGGCCAATAAAGACACATACTCACAAAGCTCTTTGAAGACTACATGGACTGTGAGTTGTTCTGGCAACAACATTTAAGCCTTCATTATATAATATACTTCTTACAGTACATGTAAGAAAATGCAGCTTACTAGAGAAGTATAGTATAGTATAGTATTTGAGGTTGAATAAAGACATACGTCCATCCAGTCCAACCCATCTAGCAATATCCTCATTTCCTGCCTAACTGTTGATCCAGAGGAAGGCAAAAAAACCCCACCAAATTTATGAAGGGGGAAAAAATTCCTTCCTGACTCCAAGTGGCAATCGGAAATTTCCCTGGATCAACTCTATTTTATTTATCAATATTAGTAACTTGCAACATTCCTTGTTTGCAGAAACTCATCCAGCTTTTTTTTGAAACTGACCAATGAACCTGCCATTACAACATCCACTGGAAGACAGTTCCATAGCTTTACCGTTCTCACAGTGAAAAACCCTTTCCGAGCTTGAAGCCTAAACCTTTTTTCTTCAAGTCTTAAGGGATGTCCTCGTGTCCTTTGACATGTTCTATTGGTGAACAGTGCACCTGAGGAAGGGGGAGGACCCCGAAACGTTGTGTGAACCAGCATGTCACAAATAAATTGAGCAAGATTTGAAAGAGTGCGTTGCCCTGTTTATATTTGTTACAATGCCCCAGATAGTTTATTGTATGGCTCGTTAATGTATTTATACACAGTAATCATATCCCCACGCAAGCGCCTTTTCTCCAGCGTACATAATTGTAACTTTTCCAGTCTCTCTTCATATTCAAGCTCCCCCAATCCCCTTATTAATTTAGTTGCCCTTCTCTGAACCCTTTCCATTTTAAAGATGTCCTTTTTGTACACAGGATTCCAAAATTGCACTGCATATTCCAAATGAGGCCTTACCAATGCTTTGTAAAGAGGGAGAATTACATTTTCCTCCCTTGAATCCATACCTCTCTTTATACAAGACAATACCATGCTGGCTCTGGCTGTTGCCGCCTGGCACTGCTTGCTACCTTTAAGTTTGTTATCCACCAAAACTCCAAGATCCCTTTCCAACAGGGATTCACTTAACACAGAGCCATTTATAGTATAAGTAGCACAAGTATTTTTAAGTCCAAAATGCATCACCTTACATTTATCAACATTGAATTTCATCTGCCACTTAGCAGCCCAATGTGATAATCTATCTAGATCCCCTTGCAACGATTGCACATCCTCTGAAGTTTTTAATGGTCGACAAAGTTTTGTGTCGTCAGCAAACACAGAAACCTTGCTGACAATACCCACTTCCAAATCATTAATAAATAGATTAAATAGAAGCGGCCCCTACACAGAACCCTGTGGCACCCCACTTAGCACTTTAGTCCATAATGATGAAGCCCCATTAACAACTACTCTCTGCATCCTATTCCTTAACCAATTTTCTATCCATGTACAAGTGTGACTCCCCAGACCAACAGACCTTAGCTTATTCATTAGTCGCCTATGGGGGACTGTATCAAAAGCCTTTGCAAAATCCAAATAAACTACATCTACTGCTATGCCAGAGTCTAAATTTCTACTTACTTCCTCATAAAAGCCAAGCAAGTTAGTTTGACAAGATCTATTCCTCCTAAATCCATGCTGGTTACTACTTATAATGTCAGTCCTTGAAACATACTCTAGAACATGTTCCCTTATTAAACTTTCCAGGATCTTCCCCACCACTGAAGTTAAACTTACAGGCCTGTAATTACCTGGCTGTGAACGACTACCCTTTTTGAATATTGGAATAACATCAGCCTTTTTCCAATCCAGAGGCACACCACCGGACATGAGGGAATCAGCAAAAATAAGAAACATTGGCCTAGATAAAACTGAACTTAGCTCCTTAAGTACCCGAGGATGTATTTTATCCGGTCCAGGAGATTTATTAATATTAACCTTCTTTAGTTCTTTCAGTACCATATCCTCGGTTAACCAAAGTGCACTTGAATCTTTTATACCATTATTGCTACTATACTCTATGATATCTGTACTTAGATCTTCTATAGTGTATACAGAGGGGAAAAAAATTATTCAAGACATTTGCTTTATCGCCATCCTCCGTAACTAACTTATCCCCATTAGTTAATGGTGCCACATTCTCAGTCCTCATCTTCTTACTATTAATATACTTAAAACATTTTTTAGGCTTAGTAATGCTTTCTTCAGTTATCCTAACTTCATTATTAATTTTAGCTAGTTTGATTGCTTTCTTGCACTCCTTGTTACAGTTTTTATAATCCCTAAAGGACCTTTCCGTTCCCTCGGCCTTAAAGGTTTTAAATGCCTTTTTCTTCCTTTCCATTTGCCTCTTTACATCAGAATTCAGCCACATGGGCGCGGATTTATTTTTTTTACATTTATTTCCCAAGGGTATAAATTTAGATGTGAACTGGCTTAAAATCCCTTTGAACACAGTCCACTTCTGTTCAGTACATTTACCTGATAATACATTATCCCAGTTGACATTCTGAAGAGCTGCTTTTAACCTGGGAAAATTTGCTTTCCTGAAATTAAATGTCTTTGTTAACCCAGCGCACTTTTCCTTTCGATAACAAAGTCCAAATGCCACTATTTCATGGTCACTATTCCCTAAGCCTCCAGTTACCTTTATATCTATAATGCGCTCCACAATGTTAGATATTACCAGATCCAACAGAGCTCCTTTTCTAGTAGGAACCTCAACCACCTGTGAGAGAAAATTATCCTGCAGCAAATTCAGGAACTCATCGCCTTTTTCTGTGATGGCAGTTCCACCACACCAATCAATGTCAGGGTAATTGAAGTCCCCCATAATGAGCACACTCCCCAAACTTGCAGCCCTTGCCAACTGCATATGAAGTTGACTCACCTCCTCTTTGCTAGCATTTGGCGGCTTATAGCAGACACCAACAATGACATTACCTCCTTTCCTGTTGCCTAATTCCACCCATATTGCCTCCACTTTATCATCCATATCACCAGTTATCTCTTCTTTTAAATTTGGCTTCAATTCTTTTTTAACATAAACACATACTCCTCCCCCTTTCCTTTTTTTTCTGTCCTGCCTAAACAAGGCATATCCTTCTATATTTACAGCCCAGTCGTGAGAACTGTTAAACCACGTTTCTGCTATACCTATTACATCATACTTTTCATTCAATGCCATCATTTACAATTCACCCATTTTGTCAGCCAGGCTTCTCGCATTTGCAAACATACATTTTAGATTATGATCCTGTAATTTATTCGTACACTTTAATACACATGCCTCCCTATCCCCTATGCTAGCCCCACCCCCCTTTCCGCCCACCACTGGCCTATCTACACCCTGCTTTCCTCCTGGACTATCTATCCCAGTGAGACTGCTAATACCCTCCCCCCCAAACCTAGTTTAAAATTTCCTCCAACCCTCTAGCCATCTTCTCCCCTAAAACAGCTGCACCACCATCAGTGAGGTGCAACCCATCCCTACTAAAGAGCCTGTAGCCGACAGCAAAGTCTGCCCAGTTCTCAATAAACCCAAACCCTTCTTCCTTACACCACTCTCTTAGCCACGCATTAATGCTCCTAAGCTCCCGCTGTCTCCCTGGCTTAGCACGTGGCTGCGGTAGTATTTCTGAAAACACTACCCTGGAGGTCCTTGCTTTTATCTTGGCCCCTAGCTCTCGGAAATCATGTTTAAGGACCTCACGTCCACCTCTAACTTTGTCATTGGCACCAATGTGAACCAAGACCGCCGGGTCACACCCGGCCCCACCCAATAATCTGTCTACACGATCCACCACATGCCGTACTGTATCTTATAGTGCTGTACAGTTATTCTGGGGAGGATAGCTTTAAAGGGACACTAAACTCACTATTTGTTATATGCAATAAATCCTTAAACAGCCATAGCAAATGGATATAGTACTAATATGAATGCACTCTGTATACTGAGACAATGCTATATCTCTTTTGTCTTATATGTTATGCATATTCATTAGTAAAATCCTATTGTACTTTCTTGAAATTTGCATATTATATATTTACAATGGAATAATTTAAAAAAAGTTATGTGTGCTTCTTTTTGTTTGTAATACATTAGTGTTCCTTTTTTAAACCCCTTCTTATTAGTCTGAAAAAAGCCTAAAAAGAGATATATTTACCAGCAAAAAATAGCCCAAACCATATACATGTAAGTAATAAGCCTCTAAAACCCATTCATTGTAAGTAGAGATGGCCGGGATTGAGCATCTGAACCCTCATTTCGCAGCAGATTTCACAGAATTTCCAGAATTCCGTTTTCCAAATATTTTCTGAACTCCATTCAGAAATTTTCAAAAATCCTCGAACATTCAAGGATTTCTAAGTGTTTGTGGATTTCTGGCCATTCGGTAATTCTCAAGCAGCTCAATTTGTATTCCTCGAATGTTCGATGCTTCTCAAAAGTCCTGCGGCCGGACATTCAGTGGTCCCACTGCTCAAGCCAGGACCTTCTCCCAAAGTCCTTAGATGGCCTATTGTGGCCCTTAGAAGGGCTTTTTGGGGTATAATGGGTCCTGCAGTACGAAATCGGGACCCCCCCTTCCCTGGCACTTAAAAGTGTCCTTGTGGCCCTCGGAAGGGCCCTTGTGGCACTGACAAGTGCCTTTTGGGGCTTAAGGGCTTGTATCGGGACCCCCCTCCCCGGCATTTAGAAGTGCTCTAGCAGTACTGACAAGTGCCTTTGTTGGGGGTCCTGCAGCTTGAAACCAGGACCCCCATTGGCTTTTAGAAGAGCCCTTGTCATGTGTCTTCTTTCTTCCCAGCCGGCGACACCAACTCGCTGATGTCACCAACACTAGACAATGTTGCTGTGACTGCCAGTGACACCGCCACCACTGGCTACATCAACCTTGCTGGTGTTGCCTATGTCTTGATCCGAAGTCTTCTTTCTATCAAAGCTTGGGGGGGGGAAATGACAGTGAAAAAGGGGAGCCTATTAATGCAGGCAGAGACTGGTCACTAGAGATAGGATCCGGGGATGGGATCGAAAATGGGCTCCGAAGTCCCAAAAGTATGTTTAGTTTTTGGATTTACAGATCTTCGGGATTTTCCCAAGATCTGAAAATCCAAAAACGGAATGAAACTTAACAGTTTCGGCCATCTCTACTGGTCACATAACTACAAGCTGGTCACATGGCTGGAAACAGGAAGTGTTGAAGCAGGAAGTAATATTGCTAAACCCTTTACAGCAATAACTTTGCACAGATTTTATCTAGAGATGTGATTTAAGTTTTATTTTGAAAGTACGGTGGAAGGGTTTTTATATAATACTTACTAGTTTGGAAGAATTGGAGACCACAGTTACCCTTTAAGAAACATTTACCCAAAATACATTTGAAGTAAGGTGTAGAATTTTATTTAGATACATGAGATCTTTACCAAACCTATATCTGAAATAAGATGAAGAGTTTAATTTAGAAATACTGATATATGAAATACTTCACTTAAATAATTCTGAAATAAGATGTAAACTTTTTTTGTAAAGATATTAAAGGGTATCTCCACTGGTTTTTTCAAGTTTTGGTAATCTAGTTCTATTGAAGAACGGGAGGTAAAGGAGCTGTGCCTTACCTTCCGTTCTTCAATAGAACACACAGGAGACTGGTGACAAGCTAAGAAACTTACCCGCTCGCTTGCTCCCCCGGCACGTAGTCTGACAGGTCCCGACGGACCTTGTCTTTTATGCGCATGCGCGATCTATGCGCATAGAAGACAAGGTCCGTCGAGACCTGTCAGACCAAGCGCCGGGGGAGCGAGCGGATATAAAGTTTCTTTTACAGATATGATACTTACCTTAAATAAAGAAGTATATGGTAGAATTATTGATAAACATATAGATATCGAAAATAAGATTTTTAAGATTTTGACTAAAGGTGACTAAAGTCTCAATGAATAACAAATTATATTGTGCAAATAATATATGATTAGATGACTATGATCCAAAAATTGTCTATTCGATATAATGTATATGATGGAGTAATACAAGGTCTATGATCACCAATTAGGTGTTGCAAATAGCGAAGGTGCATTTATTTCTGGCCCACACACAACATGTTTCGGACTGCTAGATCCTTTTTCAAGTGTGTTATATGTGTGAGTTAGCAATAAATGCACCTTTGCTATTTGCAGCACCTAATTGGTGGTCAAAGACCTTGTATTACTCTACATTTTGATATTTTATGTTTTATCATGATGTCCAAGTACCAGGCTTTGTAGGATAGTAATTGGAGTATTATATATACCTGGATTTGAATCTGAGTATTATAGATACAGTATGAGACATATATCCTGAATACATTTGAAATTAAGATATATAAAATTTTCTTTTATTAATGTCTGAAATAAGACGTAAATGTATATTTTTCCATTTTTTTCTTAATAAATGGTTCAAAATTGTATTATTTAAGGTTTTTACTGTTTTATTAATAAACTATTTTAAATAAGACTTTAAAGTTATGTATAATATTTGCAACAAAGTAACTTAACGTAATGCAATGTAAAACCAAAACAAATCTTTCCCTCTTTAATCCTAAGAGGATAATTCAAACCTCTAAAATATTTTGTTCTGTTTTATTCTAGTGTGACTTACCATAAAATCACACACACGGCACCAAAAATAAAGCTATTATTACAATTACAATGCACACCATTCGGTTTATTCACATTCATTAGATAAATCTTTTTGTTTGTGAAACATTCGTTTTTTTTAACCCCTTTCTATGAGTCTGAAATGCCTGAAATATTTTAAAGAAATATATTTACTCTCCAAAAATAGCCAAAAACTTATACATGTAAGTAACAACGTTCTAAAACCCATTCATTGTAAGCAAAGATGTCATGTACACTTGTAACAGGTTTTGTGGTAAAATTAACAGTTGTGAAAACAACATTTGGTGGAAAAATTTCTGTTCTTGCCTTTAAAATTTCATGTTGAAATTGCAATTTCCAATTTCAAAACTTCCTGTTTTTGACATAAAATTTATTTTGTAAATTATGGTAAATGTTTTCACCATAGATATTTACCATAGAAAAGTCCCATGATTTTTAAAAACTCACTGGTGGAAGGAAACTATGGCTATGGCTATGGACTATGGTCATATTAGTATTTATCATGGCTGAACAAAATAGCAATTATTTAAATGATGCTTTTAACAAAATTATTATATAAACTCAGAACTATTCACGTATACATTCCTGACTCATATTTTCAAAAAATACAAACAAAGATAACCACATTTGTCTGGGATTACAAAAAAACACATCCAGCAACTTTGTTCCAGGATGAATAACAATACAAATACAAAAATGGATGAACATTGAAAAACTACTAAATAAAAAAAATACTCTAGATGTTATAGCATTAAGCCATTGTTTTACAAATGCCAATTCCTTATCAAACACATTTTGGGGGGAAAATGTTCAAACAACAAAATCTACTCCGTTCATAATTACCATATATCTCTTTAAACAGCTTCTTGAGATGTATCCCAAATCTAAAAAACAATGCCATGGGATCAAACAGGTCTATCATATGTTTCAGTTCTTCTAAATCACAGTTCTAAAAGCTAAAGAATAATGACTACACCATCATCAACTAAAAAGCTTTCTCATCAAGATACCATTGGGGAGATTCATAGGTCTAAAACCCACATTAACCCGAAATCATATTGGGTTAACATGTTTTACATGGATTTTAGGGCACGGCCCCATTTCCAAATGTTTTTGGAAAATAGGGCTGTGCAACCTATACAAACCCCCTTTTGGTTAAGCTTTGCGCTACCTCGTAGCGTGAAAATTAACGGGGTTCTGTAGGGGGACTTTATTCCGATCCTACCAGAAAGTCTTACCTTTACGCAATCCCATGATGTCATACAAGATGTAATCTCATTTCTCTTATTGTATAGCGGGATCGGGCTAAGGTAAGTAAAGGCAAACTTTAATATTGAATCTCCCTGCATGTTTAGTAGATCCTCAACAATATGATTTTATAGATCTATGTTTAAGTGAACAAAAAGTCAAGAAAGGCAATTCAAGTGTATGACTAAATGAGAAACAGACTAAACTGGTTTCTATGAAGGCTTACAAGGTATAAACTAACTACCAGCTATATATGTCATTTTTAGGTGTTTGGTTTTAATTTACTAATTAAAGCATATCTCCACCCCAAATAAAAAATTTCCCATAGTGTAGGGCACCCCAACCCACCCCCCTACCGCAAATTTAGATTTGTAAAATAAGCCCCAGAAATATACTTACACTCCTATGTTCCCTCGGCCTGCCTGCCGGAAGCCAATCTGTGATTGGCTGGCAGTCAGCCAATCAAACAAGGGGCTGATGGCTATGCAGACATCCGAGGGAATGAAGGAGCGTAAGTATATTTCTGTGGCTTGTTTTACAAAACTAAATTGGCGGTTGGAGGTGTGCTGGACTGCCTTATACTACTTAAAAGGGATTTTATAGGTAGGGCAAGAAGCAGCCAGAATGGATCCAGAGGGTGAAAGGAAGGGAGGAGGGAAGGCTCCCCTGCGCATGCCAGTGTCCTCCCATAGGACAAGGATGAAGCAGGGACCAGATGACACACAGACAGCTCATACTCTTCACTTTCTGGGACCTTGAACAGGCACTGCAGGAAAACCGTAAGGAGCAGAAGAGTAAGGTAAGGATTTTTGAACATTACACAGTGGGGCCAGCAGTGGGTTATTTTTTTGTTTTGGGGGTAGACAAGCCCTTGTAAATGGTGTAAATTCCAGGGGATTTTTGCACAAAAGTAAAATAAAACAATATTTTTTTCCTTAAATACATTAAAACATAGTTTGAGGAATATGATTTATTTGAATGTATGCCATGTTAGCACATCTAGCTATCTATTAATCTGCAGTAACCAATCAGATTGCATCAGCTCCCGGAGTAAATGTTAAAGGAGTAAAAATGTGTAGGTTCAATATGCCAATCTTATGATTAAGCTGGGTACACAAATAAAAGATGACAGACAAAATCTGTGTGCAATAAAGGATCGTTATCAGTAATGACATCAACGGGCCACCCCTCAAAAAAACTAAATTACAGCAGAAGGATCCCTCAAACCCTAAGACCACAGAACTTACCCTTTCCCCTTACATTAAAAAGAGATATCCAGTCTGATCTCCAGCGGCCTCTGGTTTCTTCTCTCATCTGGTCCTTCTGGGTAGCAGTCGTCACTCCAGGACAATAATTTATAATTGGTTTCGTAGCTGCCTCCTCAGAGGTATATTTGATCTGAATGGAAATGTGTTAAATGATTGCTCAATTAAATTGATAAATAAATTTGCCAAATGTGACAGAGAGAAATCAGAAGACAGAAAAAAAGTCCCTAACATCTTCAGTTCATAGTATAGTGAATAAACAGGACTATGAGGACATAAGATCTCTAAGAAGAAAAAAGTCTTACAGCTTAAGAGGGACAAGACTGATGCAGAAAATGGACAGATATATCATTGGAGACACTCAACAAAAGAAGTGTAGGTAGATCATATACGCAATAAACAGATTTCAGAGGGTCCTCCGAACTTGAGTACACTGATACAGATTCAAGCTCCATGACTTTTTTAGACGTAGTAAAGTCAGGAGATGGAGACCGTGGAAGAAGCCTAAGGAAAAGCCAGCAGGAATAGAATTACTCAGAAAATTACTGTATGAGGAGACACAGATCAACCTTAAAGTAATCAATTTATTTGCATATACCCTTACCAAGGCAAAGAAGTCAGTATTGGAAAGGGGCCTATCTTTCTGCCCCTCTAGTGTTATGGATAAGTTCATGGTTGTGAAAGATCTTTTCCTATTTTCTAGGAAAGTGGCCTTGTAGGCCTTTTTTAAGAGGGGTGATGCTGTATGTAAGCCAGATAATATAAACAAAGATCTTGATGAACTCTATACTTTGGCCTCAGGTAAGACATTAAAAAAAAGAAAATTTACAACATTTGTATGGAATTGTCTCAGTCACTGATGGGGTCAGAAGGTGAGGACCCCTAAAATATACCTGGTTCATCAGGTGGCACTCCATTGTGTGTATACTAAAACAGACTTCATTGTAGATCTGCCGAGCTTTGTCCTCAGACAAAAAAAATTTCTCTTCAATAAGTCCTACTATCTGCAGATCAAGGGCACTGCTATGGGGCATAAGTGCACTCCCTCTTATACCAAATATACTCAGTATGTAACATTATGGCTAAGATATATTGATGATGTAATCATTTTATGGCAGGGCCCTCTTGATATTTTACAAGAGTATATACAAACTCTGAACACAAATTCATTGAATATTTTTTGACCCATAGTGTCTCCAGATCCCTTTGCGAATTATTCGACATGTCAGTGGAAGTGAGAGAGGTTAGAATGATTACCAAGCTACATCGCAAATCTACAGCTACCAACTCCCTCCTGCACTTCAATAGTTTGTACCCAAAACCCTTGGTTAAGGGAATACCAAAGGGACAATTTATACCTTTATAACCTATCCATAATGTCTCTCTAACAGTTACAAAGTAACATAGTATTGGAGGTTGGATAAAGACAATATTCATCTAATTGAACCTTTATTCTCTACCCATAATGTCTGTCTAACTGTTGCATAGTAACATAGTAATAGAGGTTGTATAAAGACATACGTCCATCTAGTCCAACCTTTATACCCTACCCATAATGTCTGTATAACAGTTACATAGTAACATAGTATTGGAGGTTGTATAAAGACATACGTCCATCTAGTCCAACCTTTATACCCTACCCATAATGTCTGTATAACAGTTACATAGTACTGGAGGTTGTACAAAGACATACGTCCATCTAGTCCAACTTTGTATACCCTACCCATAATGTCTGTATAACAGTTACATGACATAGTATTGGAGTTGTTTATAAAGACATATGTCCATCTAGTCCAACCTTTATACCCTACCCATAATGTCTGTATAACGTTACATAGTATGGAGGTTGTATAAAGACATACGTCCATCTAGTCCAACCTTTATACCCTACCCATAATGTCTGTATAACAGTTACATAGTAACATAGTACTGGAGGTTGTAAAAGACTAAGTCCATCTAGTCAACCTTTATACCCTACCCATAATGTCGTATAACAGTTACATAGTACATAGTATTGGAGGTTTAAAAGACATACGTCCATCTAGTCCAACCTTATAACCCTACCCATATGTCTGTATAACAGTTACATAGTAACATAGTATTGGAGGTTGTATAAAGACATACGTCCATCTGGTCCAACCTTTATTCCCTACCCATGAACCTAACAGTTGATCCAGAGGAAAGAAAAATGGCAATTAAAAAGGATCCCTGGAACATTAACAAGAACTATATGTATTAATACCAGTAATTTTCTTATTTATTTTGAATTTAGAAACTTATCCAGCCCTTACTTGAAATATTTTACAACATCTGTTTAAAAGACATTGCCCCCTTTTTACTATAAAGTAGTTTTACCTTGTTGTTTTGATATGAAAATCCCTGTGCCCCAAAGAAGGATACCTAAAGCAAGTGCCACTAAATGGACCATACACACAATTCAAATTCACAATCATGGTATGATTGGTATGTTTTTTTAACGTAGTATGTCCATAAGAAAAAAACAGACTCCTTATTTCTAATAGTATTTATCTTTGGATATGGACACAGAATGTGACTTGGCACAGTTATTTTTAAATCAAATAAATTCAATATAATTTATACTCAAATAATGGTTTTATATTGGAGTTCCTGTCACCATATAATTATGATTTAATATTTTCAATTTAGTTTTATGGGGTAATAAATTACATTGTCACATAGTTTCTACATCGACGCCAACCATTATCCCAAAACTAGACTTTTCATGCTTTTCTAATGTAATAATGATCCATAGCATAGAAATCTCTTATTGGTTTTTTTTACATTTTATGTTCATTTGGACATAATGTACATAAGACATGTCTGTCCTTTGGAGATTCACTGAATGGAATCTTAACTTGTCCTGCTAGAATTAGATGGGGGGTAATTAAACATAAATACCTGGATGGTACAATATCTGTAGCCCAGAGATCTGTCTAGTTTAAGAAACATTAATTACTGTTATTATAATTTACAGGTTAGATAGAGGAGAATGTTCAGGATCTGTTATATAAACAGAGGGTTGTGATAGTCCATGTTCCTATTACTGCACAGAGTCCAGACTGAACTGTGAGAGATTCATTAATATTTCATGTATTAAATTTTCAAATAGGAGAATATGACAATGGAAATGTTATATGGAAGTTGAGTTTCCAATCAATTTTAACTGGAAGTTAATGTTTAGTTCTGGATTTTGCTCATTGATCAACTAACCAGTTGAATCCATCACAATGCAGGTCCCAATGATCTTTATTCTGCTATTATCTACAGTTGATTAATGTAAGAAATATTTCAATGCTTTCCCCTTCTGGGGTCTTTTACTGGGCAGGAACTTCTCTCTTATTGGCCTTGATCTTACTTTTCACACCAGTCGCTGAGTTTGATCCTCGTTGCACATTGCAGAAAAAAAACTTTCTTTATTCAATTTTTTCCCAGGTGGAGATATTTTATTAGGAGGCGGTATGAAAAGAGCAATCCTTCAAAAATATTAATCAAGTTTCGTGATAACCCCTTTTTTTTTGTATGTATAAGGTATGTGAATTTTGAATTGTTTGTGTCTTTAAGATGAGAATCTTAGAGTTGCAGCTGTCTGGAAATTTCTAAATGTCCCGGTTTGTTTGAAATTTTTATTTACTTTATTACCATACGTTATTATGTAGCTGATATTGATTCCCTATTTTAAAGATAAATAAAAACACAAAATAATGCACAATACTCCGGATTACAATGGGAGCTGGAATATTATCTTACAATCTACATAGCCAATTGACTGCTAAAGTCTCACACTGTAAATATATACTTATTAGAGTCCTGCATTGAACTTTTTCAGACCCACACTGAACCCACAAACTGCTACCTGCACACAAAGATCATCCCCATGTGTACCTGCCTTCATACCTGCAACCCGACTGACATGCAAGTTTCAGATCCGCACCCCAAGCTGATCTTTCATTCTAAAATTTCTATGGGGAAGTTAATAAAGTCTAAAAGTTTAAATAACCGTTTTATTCATAACCTAAAGTGTTCATAAAAACTATCACACCACTAAAATAAAATAAATAGAAGATCTTCAACTTAGGCCTCTGATGCCTTCTAAATTGCAGAGTGCTGTATTGGAATGCTTGGAGCTATACCGTATTTTTCAAACAAATGTAGGCCCACAGGTAGGAAATCCCTGGTATAGAGTATAATGTACAGTATAGAGCTACAGGGTGATCCCATTTCCATCAACACCAAGTAAAGCAATTCCAATACCATGGACCACATTAAATATGGTGAGATGTTATGGCACTTTTTACGGCTGAGGTTCACAAAGGCACCGTGAACAGCTACAATGTTATAAAACAATTACATATGGCCGGCCTAAAAAAGTCCCATAAAGGTTATACGGATCACGAATGCAGCAAGATGCTTTATGGCATTGCTAACATGATTGCACCAAATGCGTCTCTCAATTCATTGCCATGGAAAAAAACATAACCACAAAAAGGACTCCTATTTCCCCATTAACTGAATATCTAACATATATAAGTTTATTAATGAAAAAAGTAACTTTCAAAAACTATTCCTTATAATATCTGTTGTATTCAATTAGATCAAACTGGACTTAAAGTTGAATTCTTGAAAAGTTTCGCTGGTCATCCGATTGGCTTTCTTAATTCAGAATGGCTTATACAGAATCTGTTGGCAATTATGAACAGATCTTGTACAAGTCATTCTGAATTGAGAAAGCCAGTCGAGATGACTAGCGAAACGTCTTCAAGAATTAAACTTAACTGAATTCAACAGACAGACTGACCTGGATGAATGAATATTACAGATATACCATGACCTGGATGAATGAATATTACAGATATACCATGACCTGGATGAATGAATATTACAGATATACCATGACCTGGATGGATGAATATTACAGATATACCATGACCTGGATAAATGAATATTACAGATATACCATGACCTGAATGAATGAATATTACAGATATACCATGACCTGGATGAATGAATATTACAAATATACCATGACCTGGATGAATGAATGTTACAGATATACCATGATCTGGATGAATAAATATTACAGATATACCATGACCTGGATGAATGAGAACCTTCACAGATATACCATGTCCTGGATAAATTAATATGACAGATATACCATGACCTGGATGAATGAGAACCTTCACAGATATACCATGACCTGGATGAATTAATATTACAGATATAGCATGACCTGGATAAATTAATATTACAGATATACCATGTTATACATAACTCTTCATCTAACAGTAACACGGTACAATGACGCTTTCCTGGTATGTTATTACATAACTCCTCATCTAACAGTAACACGGTACAATAATGCTTCCCCGGTATGTTATTACATAACTCCTCATCTAACAGTAACGCGGTACAATATTGCTTCCCCGGTATGTTATTATATAACTCCTCATCCAACAGTAACGCGGTACAATATTGCCCCCCCGATATGTTATTACATAACTCCCCATCTACCAGTAACGCGGTACAATATTGCTTCCCCTGTATGTTATTACATAACTCCTCATCTAACAGTAACACGGTACAATAACGCTTCCCCGGTATGTTATTACATAACTCCTCATCTAACAGTAACACGGTACAATATTGCTTCCCCGATATGTTATTACATAACTCCTCATCTAACAGTAACATGGTACAATAACGCTTCCCCGGTATGTTATTACATAACTCCTAATCTAACAGTAACACGGTACAATGATGCTTCCCTGGTATGTTATTACATAACTCCTCATATAACAGTAACACGGTACAATATCGCTTCCCTGGTATGTCATTACATAACTCCTCATCTAACAGTAACGTGGTACAATAATGCTTCCCCGGTATGTTATTAAATAACTCCTCATATAACAGTAACACCGTACAATAACGCTTCCCTGGTATGTCATTAAATAACTCCTCATCTAACAGTAACGTGGTACAATAACGCTTCCCCGGTATGTTATTACATAACTCCTCATCTAACAGTAACACGGTACAATAACGCTTCCCCGGTATGTTATTACATAACTCCTCATCTAACAGTAACACGGTACAATAACGCTTCCCCGGTATGTTAGACATAATCTCATCTAACAGTAACCAGTTCAATAACGTTCCCCGGTATTAGTTACATAACTCCTTATATAACAGTAACACGGTTTACACATACAGCTCCCCAGGTAGTGTTATTACATAACTCCTCATTTAACAGTAACACGGTCATATATATTCACTTCCTCGGTATGTTATAATAACTCATTTCATCTAACAGTAACACGGTACAAATCGCTCCCCGGTTTACTTTCGATCAGTAGACTCCTCATCTAACAGTAACACGAGTTCAATAACGCTTTCCCCGAGTATGGTATTTACATAACTTCATTATGACAGGTTAGAAACGGTACCAATAAACGCTTCCCGCGAGTGTTATACATAAACTCCTCATTAAGACACAGAAATAACATTCCGGTTGTACATACTCATTAACCGACCTACAACGTCCCCGGTATTTATTACATAAATCCTCATCTAACAAGTAACACGTGTGTTTGCAATAATCGTCTTTCCCCGGTAGTTATTTTACATACTCCTCATCTACGCAGAACACGGTACTATAACGTTCCCGGTATGTTACATTACATAACTCCTCATCTAACAGATAAGCGTGTACAATAACGCCGATTATTGCCTCCGCACTACGTTACAACGTTACGTTACCTAGTATTATACATCCATCATCATAACAGTAACACGGTACAATAACTCTTCCCCGGGTATGTGTATTACTAACTCCTATACTAACAGTAATCACAGGTACTAATAACGCTTTCCCTAGGTATATTATTACTATACTCCTAATTAAACATAACAGGCTAAAACGCTCAGTGTATGATCATTCTAACTGAAACTATCATAACTCTTCCCCGGTTGATGTATTACATACAAACTCAGTCTCATCTAACAGTAACACTGGTTACTAAAAGAGCTCACCGGTAATTATTACAATAATCTCCTATCTAACAGTAACACTTGGAATGTAACTTCCTGTGTTAATAACCTCCTCATCCACGTTACAGGGTCATGCTTCCGTAGTTAATTAAACCCTCTATCTAACAGTAAACACGCTACAAAACTGCTTCCCCGGTATGTTATTAATAAACTCCTCATCTAATAAGTAAACCGGTACAATAACACTTCCCCAGTATGTTAGTACATAACCTCATCTAACGTTTAACACGGGGTACCATGACAAAAATTAAATAAATCAAAACAATATTACATTTTAAACGTGAGCTTCATTTTAAGTTAACGCATTGTGTACGAGGTTACTTTGGTTATCCCTCAAAAGTTGGCCTGTTTATTTATTAGGGTTGCACGACCTTGAAAAGTATCCCATATAATCGGAACCCTCGAACGAAAGTAGACAACCCTTTAAAAGTAGATTCAGAACCCTAGAAAGAAAGTCCGTATATTTCAAGAATTATTGAGAATTCTGAAGTTTCGAGATCCAAAAGTTCCAATCGGTGGTGACGGAAATTCAGACCTTGGGAACCAGGAGTCCGTGTTGCAATCGGTGTCCGGATCAGACGGATTCCATCATTAACAACAATAACTTTTTTTGCCCAATATATATTATATATGGTGTTGGAGATTTCCAAAAGATAAGGAAAATGATTGGAACAAAACAGAGATTCTTTTTATTAAGTCACCAAAGGGGCAATCAGTTAAAAAAGTTCCGTCTTACTTGACAAAAAGTCCAGCAATGATTTAATCTCCTTCATGATACTTTGAGAGCTCATGGGATCACCGGTCACGTAAGATGTAACTTTTGTGATCGACCAACTAACTGTATGTGACATAGGTTACACTATGCTATTTCCAAAAATGTTTAGAAAGGGTGCGAGCCGACCCACAAACATTTACTGCAAAACCATTGCTAACCCGGATTGTATTGAGGATGTGGTGTTTGACTATTTCATGCCCCCTCTAAAAATGCCCAATATTGCAGTGGGTAAACATTTACAGGAACTGCAGTTCTTGTCTTCCGGAAGCTGACAGCCAATCAATGGTGTTCAGCTCAGAGTATCCCTCCCTTTGAACAGTAACTCCGATTTTGCATGCAGTTTTTTATTATAAACACATAGAGAATGCTCTGTTCCCTAACAATGATAAATTCCTTGCTTTACAACAAAAGAAAATGAAATTCTTTGCAGTTGAATGTCTGTTGAGCACTGGATGAAAAATGAAACAGAAATTTAACACTTTTTAGCAAAAAATCAAAAGTAAGTATGGGGAATCGAACAGCAGCAACCTTTTCATACGTATGTCTTTCTAAAAACTAGCAGAGGTTATTCAATTAAAAGTCTTATCATTTAAAATGGTGCTATTTGTGCCCCAATCCATTAGATGTTAAGCTTTCAAATGTTAAATTAAGTCTGATGTGGTTGGGGCTAATTAGCACCATTTAAACGATAAGAACTTTTTAGTTGAATATCCTGTAAGCTTTCTATTGCTAGGCCACAATGGTCTCTAATTATAACATATAACATATCTCTCTCCCTTTTCCCCTGCGACCTTTGCTTTTTTAAAATGAGGGAAGAGGCCATCCAGTGCTTTTTATTTAAAGTCAAGGACCTCCTCCAATAAAGGGGGTGTGGGGATGTATTTACCACATGTGACAGCTCAATTAATATCCTATATAGAAAAATATCAATGATTAACTAGGATGGGCGTTTGTGGTACAAACCACGCACCTAATCAGCAGATTTTCGGGGGTACGGTATTTTCAGGGTGTTGGTCCTTGTGAATTTTCCTGAAATCACTTCCGAACTTGTTGCGAAACTTTCTGTCTTATATTTTTGTAATGCATCTGTCTCCCCACCACGTCCTCATGGAGTGAATTCTCGTCTCCGCGCGCCTCCAGAGAGGGTGTTATCATGATGATCATTAGGTAACTCGGACGAGTTGGGATATCTGTGAGTCGGGCGTTCACCCTCCACTGTGATGCCTACACCCAGGGCAGGGACCCCATCCTGGTTTATTATAAATGCCCATGTGGTCACCCTCCTGACAAGTGCGCTTTTGGGGGTTTAATGGGGTTTCATGCAGCTTCGAAACCGGACTACCCTTCTTCAATTATATAGTGCCCCTGTGGGCTACTGTCATAGTGCCTTTGTTGGGGCTTCCTGCATCTCATAAACAGGAACCCCCAATTGCTTCATTACAAGGGGCCTTGGGGGCATGTATTCTGTTTTTATCCGTTATGTTCGCCGACGACACCAGCGCCATGCTGTCGCCAACACCTTCAATGTTCACTGAGGCTCAGGTGAGCACTTGCCGGCCTTTTTTGGAGACATTACTTGATACGAAGTCTCTCCGTTCTTCTTCAGCTAGCAATTGCCAACTGGCTGCAGTCGCCAGCACCAGGAGATGTCACTGTGGCGCCGCTGCAGTGACACCGCTTGTGTTTATGTGGTGAAATTAATCCGGTCATGGTTAGTTCTGGGATTTTGCAAATCAGCCGTTCTGAGGAGTTACCGTAGATGGCCCACGGAACCGATTGCTACTTCCATTTTTTGGTATGATTTTTGTTCTGGGCGTGTTCCTCCTGCCCATTTCCAAGTGCTCCAGAGCATTTTACCGTAATAGTTACAATCTTGCTAGTTAATTCCTTATTTTAGTACAGAAATTTCCGATATGCCGTTACTTTTTTTCCCCTTTGAATTATTCTGCATAAATGGGATTCGAATTTTTTCGAAATCCTGTGCAATCTATCCTTATCTATCTAAACAACAACTCATGACTGTATGGTTGGTAAACATTTGTTCAGTATTGCTATATAAAGATATTTGATCCTTCTTTTAGACCTTTTTTATTTTTAGTCCATTATTTTTATGGTATTTGGTCCAGCACGTGTTACCCCTATAGTCCGGGGTGATGGAACACTAATGATTGTATTGGCTTTTTATATTTCTTGTTTGGTGGGGATCAATAACTATATGCAAAATGCCAGGGCTCATCAGCACATAGAGTATCTCATAAAGATAGTGTGTATGATACACTGGTAGATATAAAGTTAATTATACCCTTAAAGGTATAAGTACCACTGTAAAAAACTTTAGTTGTAGTTAGAATAGCGTGTTGTTTTATGTCTTTAAAAATTATGTGGTTCTTGTGTCTAATTTTGTTTTTTGTTCTAACCAGTACCAGAACCTAACTTTATTGCGTCAAAGTGCCGGTTCTACTCTTCCGGGGCTGGCACTCTGGGTAATTCCCCCCGTGAAGATTTTCCTACTCACGGGTCTTCTCATAACGTAAGCACGGGTGTTGTCTGTAGCCATGAAGTGGCAACGTATGTGAGGTCATTGTGCCGAAATGGTGCTTTGTCACGGTTTGTCGATGACATCAAACGAGTGGTCTACATTATGGAAATTTTGGGAGGGGTCGGAACTCCAGAAAGCCATATTAAACAGGAGGTATGAATATCTGGAATTTTGAAGCAATAAAGGTAGGTTGCTGGGGGTTTTGGTTTTAGAACAAAAAAAAAATTAGCCAACATCTATTGTTTTAATTGCTTTCTACTAAACCATTAAGTGTTTTTAAGGTTTTACTCATCCTTAAAGGCTGGCCAACCCCTAAATAGTATGAATTTAATATATGCTCCCCCATGTCCCCAGCCCCAACCGCATCGGTTGGTTTTTTTTAAAAGACTCATCCCAAGGTATGTTATTACATAACTCCTCATCTAACAGTAACACGGTACAATAACGCTTCCCCGGTATGTTATTACATAACTCCTCATCTAACAGTAACACGGTACAATAACGCTTCCCTAACAGTAACACGGTACAATAACGCTTCCCCGGTATGTTATTACATAACTCCTCATCTAACAGTAACACAGTACAATAACACTTCCCCGGTATGTTATTACATAACTCCTCATCTACCAGTAACACGGTACAATAACGTTTCCCCGGTATGTTATTACATAACTCCTCATCTAACAGTAACACGGTGCAATAATGCTTCCCCGGTATGTTATTACATAACTCCTCATCTAACAGTAACACGGTACAATAACGCTTCCCCGGTATGTTATTACATAACTCCTCATCTACCAGTAACACAGTACAATAACACTTCCCCGGTGTGTTATCACATAACTCCTCATCTAACAGTAACACGGTACAATAACACTTCCCCGGTATGTTATCACATAACTCCTCATCTAACAGTAACACAGTCCAATAACGCTTCCCCAGTATGTTATTACATAACTCCTCATCTAACAGTAACACGGTACAATAACGCTTCTCCGGTATGTTATTACATAACTCCTCATCTAACAGTAACACGGTACAATAACGCTTCCCCGGTATGTCATTACATAACTCCTCATCTAACAGTAACACGGTACAATAACGCTTCCCCGGTATGTTATTACATAACTCCTCATCTAACAGTAACACGGTACAATAACACTTCCCCAGTATGTTATTACATAACTCCTCATCTAACAGTAACACGGTCCAATGACAAAAAAATAAAAAAATATACTTTTAAACGTGAGCTATTTTTAAGTTTACGCATGTGTACGAGGTTACTTTTGGTATCCCTCAAAAGTAGCCTTGTATATTAGGTGACCCTTGAAAGTATCCTCATATAATCGGTAACCCTCGAAAGTAGACAACCCTTTAAAAGTAGATTCAGTAACCCTAGAAAGAAGTTCCGTATTTTCAAGAATTATTGAGAATTCTGAAGTTCCGAGATCCAAAAGTTCCAATCGGTGGTGACGGAAATTCAGACCTTTGGAACCAGGAGTCCCGTGTTGCAATCGGGTCCGGATCAGACCGGATTCCATCCCTAACTGCAATATATATTAATATATGGTGGAGATTTCCAAAGATAAGAAAATGATGGAACAAAACAGAGATTCTTTTTATAAAGTTACCAAGGGGCCAATGCAGTTAAAAAAAGTTCCGTCTTACCTGACAAAAATCCAGCAATGCTTTAATCTCCTTCATGATACTTAGAGCATCATGGGATCCCGGTCACGTAAGATGTAACTTTTTTCGTGCTACCAACTTAACTGTATTGAATAGGTTACACTATGCTATTTCCAAAAATGTTTAGAAAGGTTGCAGCCCGCACAACATTACTGCAAAACCCATGCTAACCCGATATTGTATTGAGTAATGTGGGTTTGCACTCATTTCAGCTAAAAATGCCCAATATTGCATTGGGTACACATTTACAGGAAACTGCAGTCTTGCTTCCTGGAAGCTGACAGCCAATCATGTTACAGCTCAGAGATCCCTCCCTTTGACACAGAACTCAGATTTCAGTGCAGTTTTTTTTATAAACACATTAGAAATGCTCCTGTCCCTAACAATGATAAATTCCTTTGCTTTACATACAAAAAGAAAAGAAATCTTTGCAGTGAATGTCTTTGCTAGCATGGATGAAAGAAACAGAACATTTAACACTTTAGCAAAAAACAAAAGTAAGTATGGGGAATCGAACCAGCAACCTTTTATACAGTGTCTTTCTAAAAACTAGCAGGGTTATTCAATAAAAGTTCTTATCCTTTAAAATGGTGCTAATTTTGCCCCAACCAATTAGATGTTAGCTTTCAAATGTTAAATAAGATCTGATTGGTTGGGGCTAAATTAGCACCATTTTAAACGATAAGAACTTTTATTGAATCTCCCTGTAAGCTTTCTACTGCTAGGCCACAATGGCTAATATAACATATAACATACTCTCTCCCTTTTCCCCTGCCCTTTGGCTTTTTAAAATGAGGGAAGAGGCCATCCAGTGCTTTATATTAAAGTCATAGGACCTCCAATAAAAGGGGCGTGTTGGGGATGCTATTACCACATGTAGACAGATCAAATTATCTCTATATAGAAAAATATCAATGATTAACTAGGGATGGGCGGTTTGTGGATACAAACCCGCACCTACAGCAGATTTTCGGGGGTCCGGATTTCAGGGGTCCTTGTGAATTTTCCTGAAATTCACTTTCCGAACTTTTTGCGAACTCTGTTCTTGAATTTTTGAAGATTTCTGAACGTTCAAGGATTTTTGAATGTTCGATAATCCTCGGACGGCCGAGGATTACCAAAATTCCTATGGATGGACGATCGGGTATCCTGTGGCTCAACCTAGGGACCCCCTCCTGGGTACTTATAAAATGCCCATGTGGCACTGACAAGTGCCTTTTGGGGTTTAAGGGGTCATGCAGCTCGAACCGGGACTCCCTCACCTTCACTTATAAGTGCCCTTGTGGTACTGTCAAGTGCCTTTGTTGGGGCTCCTGCATCTCATAAACAGGACCCCCATTGGCTCTTACAAGGGCCCTTGGGGGCATGTATTCTTTTTTCCAGCCGACGACACCAGCGCCACTGATGTCGCCAACACCTCTCAATGTCACTGAGGCCTCCAGTGACACTGCCGGCGCTGGAGACATTAACTTGATCCGAAGTCTCCTTTCTTCTCAGCTAGCAATTGCCAACTTGGCTGATGTCGCCAGCACCAGGCAATGTCACTGTGGCCGCCAGTGACACCGCTGGTTCTGGTGACATTAACGTCGCTGGTGTTGAGTTCTGGGATTTGCAAATCAGCTGTTCGAGGATTACCTTAGATGGCCCACGGAACCGTGCTACTTCCATTTTTTTGCTGTTCTTTCTGCTGGGCGTGTTCCTCTGACCATTTCCCAGGTCTCAGAGCCATTTACAGTAAGTTACAACTGCTATTTAATCCCTTATTTTAGACAGAAATTTCCGAACTTTTTTCCCCTTTGAATTTAATAGCATAATTTGGGGATTTTCGAATTTTTTTCGGAAATCCGTGAATCCTTATCCTTATCTCTCTTAACAACAACTCTGACTCTGGTTGGTAACATTTGTTCATTATTGATATATAAAGATATGTTGATCTTTCTTTTAGACCTTTTTTATTTTAGTCCATTATTTTTATGGTATTTGGTCCAGCACTGTGTTACCCTATAGTCCTGGGTGATTGGACACTAAGATGTATTGGCTTTTATATTTTCTTTGTTTGTGTATCAATAACTATATGCAAAATGCCAGGGCTCATCAGCACATAGAGTATCCAAAAGAGGTAGAAACACTGGAAGATATAAAGTTATTAACCTCTTAAAGGATAAGTACACTGTAAAAACAACTTTAGTTTAGTAGAAAGCTGTGTCTTTAAAAATAATGTTGTCTAATTTTTGTTTTTTGTTCTAACCCTCCCAGAACCTACCTTTATTGCTTCAAAGTTGCCGGATTCCTCCTCCTGTGTTATGGCCTCTGGGGTCCTCCCCCCGTGAGATTTCCTACTCACTGGGTCTCATAACGTAAGCACCGGGTGTAGCCATGAAGTGGCACGTATGTGAGGTCATTGTGCCGCAATGTGTGCTTTGTCACGGTGCGATGACATCAAACGCGTGGCCATTAGGAAATTTTGGGAGGGCGGAACTCCAGAAGCCATAAAACAGGAGGATGAATCTGGCAATTTTGAAGCAATAAAGGTAGGTTCTGGGGGGGTTAGAACAAAAAAAAATTAGCCAACACTATTTTTAATGCTTTCTACTAAACTTAAGTTGTTTTTAAGGTTTACTCATCCTTTAAAGGCTATGTCCACCCCTAAAATAGACTTTTAATATCATGCTCCCCCATGTCCCCCAGCCCCAACGCCATGGTTTGTTTTTTTAAAAGCTCCCCAAACTCTTACTTACCTCCCCTCAATCTCCGCCGCACTGCCGGCCCTCTGCTTGCGAGAATGCAAGCAGAGGGGCGGGACCGGCAGTCGCGTCTGTGATGGCTGAGCGGCCGCCAATCACGGACGCGGCTTGCCGGTCATTCAGTGCAGCGGAGGAAAGCGGAGATGGTAAGTAAGAGTTGGGGAGCTTTTTAAAAAAAAAAAACATGGGTTGGGGCTGGGGGAAATGGGGGAGCCACAATTTAAGGGGGATTTGAGCTAGGGGGAGGGATAGATAGAAAGGGAGGAGAGGGAGGGAGAGGAGGGGAGGGAGGGGGAGAAGGGCTGCGGTACGCATGGCAAAAATCTACCTGAGGCCAGCTAGCAGGCAGTGTCCTATATGGACCTGCCCTCCTGGTGGCAGTTTTTGGGACTTTGGGGGGGGGTTACAGGAGAACCCTATGGAGCTGGATGTGAGGTAAGGATTAAACTACACTACATGGTGGGGCCAGTAGTTGGGGGGATTATAGTTTTGGGGGTGGACATGCCCTTTAAATAATATTACACATTGTTTCAGGAGGTTCAACACGCCCTCCTCAGGTGTACATTATATCTAGATAACTTACATGAAAACTAATGATTATGATAATTACTTGTTTCTATTAATTAACTATTTAGCAATAATTTATTAATATGATTGAGAATTTAAGATAAATTATACTTTGTTTTCTTTAAGTCCAGATAATGAGCTACCAAAACACCACGCAGCATTTATTTTTACAATAAAAGAAATAAATCAGAGAAACATTTTACCCAACATCACCCTGGGATATATATTGGCTGATTCAGCTAATTATTACAGAGAAACAATACTGGGAACCATATTAATACTGTCAGGGGGAAAGGACCTTGTACCCAATTATAAATGTGGGAGAAAAGGAACCCTGGCTGGTTTCATTGGGGATCTGACATCTGCCAGTTCCTACATAATGTCTATCCTTACTGGGTTTTACCACTACCCCCAGGTACTGTACTGTTATGTTATGTAATGTCTATCCTTACTGGGTTTTACCACTACCCCCAGGTACTGTACTGTTATGTTATGTAATGTCTATCCTTACTGGATTGTATCACTACCCCCAGGTACTGTACTGTTATGTAATGTCTGTACTTACTGAATTGTACCAATGCCCAGGGGCATATCTAGAGCTGTAAAAGATCCGTGGCACCATTGGGCACCTTTCGCCTTGATTTCAACAGATCAAAACAAGGAAGTTGCAGCCTTGCTTCCTAAAAGCTGACAGCCAATCACATTACAGCACAGAGATCCTCCATCTCCCTGACACAGAACAGGGATTTTTTTTTTGTTTTCAAACATATTCATTGCTCCTGTCCTAACAATTAAATAATCCTTTACTTTTCATACAAAAAAAAAAAAAAATCTTTGCAGTGCATTTCATAGATAGTATGGATATAAGAAACGGAATACTAACATTTCAGCAAAAATAAAAATAAAAGTAAGTCTGGGGAATACAACCTGCAACTTGTACATTTACTCTGTCTTGCTAAACAGAGCACTTACCTCTAGGATAACAGAGATACTATATAATACACAAGTACATGTAGAATTTTTTACTAGGAACATAATGGAAACAAAAAATTATGGTAAGTCTGGGGATTTGAACTTGTGACCTTCTGAACTGTGTGTTTCTAAAACTGGTATTTAAAGGGAATCTCCACTAGGAGGAACAATGGCATTTAGTTTTATTGAAGAACGGGAGATAAAGCAGCTGTTCCTTACTTCCCGTTCTTCAATAAAACCTGCAGGAGATGGGAGAGAAGTTAAGGTACTTACCTGATTGCTCGCTTTTCTGCCACATTGAGTGACAGGTCCTGGCGGACTCTGTACTCTATGTGCATAACGCCTTTTCTACCTTTTGTTGCATTTTTTGCAGTTTTACCAGAATTTTGGCAAACACCATTTCTTACTTGAATGTTCCATTAACATGACTATTTCTTACACAGCACAATGGTATGTTCCCATATTAATGTGATTGGTTTGATAATTAGTAGGGATGGCTGGTTCACAGATCCGAACCCGGATCCGCCGCGGATTTATCCCGTTCGCGAACGGCGGATTTTTCGAGAAAACACGTAATTTCGAAAATTTTCGAAAATGCAAGGATTTCTCTTATTTTCATAACTACGGAAATTACGAGATTTCTCGTAATTTCAAGGGTATTTTTCATTTTAATGGGTCCGCTCACGGATTTCGCGGATTTTCGAATTTTTTCGAAAATTCGCGGATCCTCGAGCGGACCGGATTTTGTGAAGTTCGGACATCTCTAATAATTAGCTGCTGAAAATAAGCAATACTAAAAAATTAGTCCTGTTAATAAAATAAAGAAAATTTAGTCTGGGTGAGTTTTACAATATTTATCATATTTTCTTGCTGAAAAAAACACCACATGTGTTAGGCTATTTTTAAATAACAAAGATAGGTGTTCAGTGTATTTACCAATTTTACACTTTAAATCCACCAGGGAGTATTACCTATTTACCATCATTTGTGCTGAATTTAACTTTTTGCCACATTTTCAGCATTATTAATGCTACTTTATACTACATAATTTTCACCTTTGATTAAAATTCACCTTTTTAATAACTTTATAAGAAAAGTTGAAAGTTTAAAAAATTGTGGTGAAGTCTGGTGGCAAAAAAAAAGAAAAAATGCCCCTTTATAAATATGTCCCTTAGACCCCCACTTGCGGAAACCCCCCAAAAAACTTTAAAAAGCGAAATCTCAGATCATAATACATAAAATGCTGGAAAATAGTCTAAACCCCCCCCTGGGTATTTATTAGTATTGAAAAATACTCCACAATATACTGACACCTTCCATGGACCCATTGGCAGGCTAAATAAATGGCCACTTATGTGATTTCGCCACCTCAGACTTGGACAATTTGAATAGCTGAACTTAATGTAACAAAACACTTTTCAAATTTTTATAAATATGCTTGAGTGGTTTCCGCAGTGATGTATGGTAAAAAGTAACGATAGTGACTTTTCACCACTGGTTATCACTGCATTATAAATTGCGGAGAAATAGAGGTGAAAAATGTAACAAACCATTATGCCCCCTAGTCTTTACACAAGACAATAACTTTCTAGCTCTCCTTGTGGCTGCCTGGCATTGTTTGCTACAACTAAGTCTGTTATCTATCAAAACCCCCAAATCTTTTTCCAACAGAGATTCACTTAATACTGAGCCATTAATGGTGTAGGTGGTACAAGGGTTTAACCTTAAATTTATCAACTTTGAATCTCTTCTGTCACTCTGCTGCACATTTTTGCAATCTATTTAGTTTTTTGGTTTTTTTTTTCAATTAAACTGTACTTTAACAAAATAACAGACTTCTGAAACTTTTCTGTAGATCTCATTGGATTTTTATGTAAAATTGTTTTATCCATTTTTTTTTTTACTGAAACTGTACTTTAACAGAGTAACAGACTTCTGTAACTTTTCTGTAGATTTGATTGGATTTTTGGGTAAAATATGTAAAAGAAAGTTAAGTTAACAAAATTTCATTTTTATGCTTTTTATTAATAGAAAACACAGGTTTATGCATACAATTCCTACAGATTTTTCCTAATAGAACAGTACCACTTTTCCTGTCCAGGAAGAACTCCAGAAATATATCCCTATGTCATATTATGGCCACCAACTAGCCCTAAAGGGGGGCGATGCATAAGTGCAATTCCAGAGAAAATCTTGTTCACACCTACATGATAAATAACTCACTAAATAATAATTTCCAACATCTTCTGTTCCATGTCCCTATATCTGGGTGCAAGGTTCTGTCTTCTGATATCCTTCAAGCCCCTGACACAGCATAACTATAATTTGCCTTCTATTGTTTCATTAATTTACTAGTTACTGATTAAAGTGAAAAAACAACTAGATCTAAAAAATAAGTCAAAGATAAGAGAACAATGGAACAAAACATAATCTTTTTATAAAGATACTAATTACTTTACTATCATTTACATGAAAGTGGAAAGCTGAATTGCAGATTCTAATTTAAGATACGGCATAAAGCATTGGATCTCCCAGTGTCCTTTGCATTGGGAAATCGATGTGAAGACTTTTTATAGAAATTACATAACTCCTCATCTACCAGTAACACGGTACAATAACGCTTCCCCGGTATGTTATTACATAACTCCTCATATAACAGTAACACGGTACAATAACTCTTCCCCGGTATGTTATTACATAACCCCTCATCTAACAGTAACACGGTACAATGACGCTTCCCCGGTATGTTATTACATAACTCCTCATCTACCAGTAACACGGTACAATAACGCTTCCCCGGTATGTTATTACATAACTCCTCATCTACCAGTAACACATAACACTTCCCCGTATGTTATTACATAACTTCATCCTAACAGAAACACGTACAATGAACGCTTCCCCGGATATGTTGACTAACATAACGTCCTCTTCTAACAGTAAACCACGGTACAATAACGCTTCCCCGGTATGTTATTATACATAACTCCTCATCTAACCGGAAACAATGATACCAATTAAACCTCCCCAGTATTGTTAATAAATAACTCCTTGTCAATCTACCATCAGTAACCGGTCGTCAATAACGCTTCCCGGTATGTTTATTACATAACTCTCATCTAACAGTATACACGGTACAATAACGCTTCCCCGGTAGTTACTTACCATAACTCTCTAACAGGATAACACGTACAATAACGCTTCCCCGGTAGTTTATACATAAATCCTCATCTAACAGTTAACACAGTACAATAACGCTTCCCCGGTATGTTATTACATAACACCCTCATCTAACAGTAACACAGTAAATATACTGCTTCCCCGGTATGTTATTAAAAACTCCTCATCCTACAGTAACACGGTACAATACACTTCCCGGTATGTTATTACATAACCCCTCATCTAACAGTATACTCACTCGTTACAATACGCTTCCCCGTAGTTGTTCTTATTAAACTCCTCATCTCAACAGTAACACGGTACAATAAACTCATTCCCCGGTTGTTTATTACCTTAACTCCTGATCTAACAGGTAATCACGGTACAATAACGGCTTCCCGGTTCTGTTATTACATAACTCCTACCATCTAAAACTAGTAAACACGTGTACAATAAGCCGTTGCTGTTATGTTACAAATCTTCTATACATGTAACACCTTACAATACTCGTCCCCGGTATGTTATACATAATTCCTCATCTAACAGAACACGTGGTTCAATAAATGTCCCGGTAATTTATGTGTACATAATCCTATCTAACAGTAACACTGGTTACAATAACTTCTGTCCCTGGTTATGTTATTTACATAACTCTCATTACACAGTAACACAGTCATATATATTCCACTTTCCATCGGTGGTAGTTATCACATAACTCATTATCCATCTACAGTAACACGGTACAAAACCTCCCCGGTTTACGTTATCGATCATTAGTAGTACAGTTGACCTATCAAACAGTAACACAGTTCAATAACGCTTTCCCCAGTAGGTTTATACATAACTTCTTATCGAACTAGTTAGAAACGGTACCAATAAAACGCTTCTCGCGATGTTAGTACATAAACTCCTCATTG
>CM033470.1:338264677-338366348 GCA_019447015.1 Hymenochirus boettgeri
ACATACCCTCCAACATTCCCCTTTAAATGGGTACACTATTAATAAATACATTACACAGAACTGTGCTAAGATCAGGTTCACTTCATTATCCTCCCCCTGTAACTCTGCACCATGTGGTTTTGATAATGTACCTTTTGAACGGGGAATGTTGGAGGGTATGTTACAACATAGTACAGAGCTGCAGGGGGAGGATAATGAAGTGAACCTGATCTTAGCACAGCTCTGTGTAATGTATTTACCGGGTCAGGTAAGCAAGTTCTGGGGGATCTTTGAAAAATTTGTCACATGCAAAAGTAGGGTTTGGGAGGGTAATAAACATTTTAAAGGGTATGTCTATTCACCAAAATCAAATTTTTTTTTCATTATAAGGTAGTACCCATCCCCAGAAGCCTTTCCAAAAAATTACAATAATCAAAAAAAATCTACTTTTATTTAAACGTTGAGCTATTTTAAGTTGTACGCCTGTGTGACGAGGTTACTTTTGGTATCCCTCATCAAAAGTAGCCTTGTATATAGGTGACCTTGAAAGTATCCCATATAATCGTAACCCCTCAAGAGACAACCCTTTTAACAGTAGATTCAGTAACCTAGAAGAAGTTCGTATTTTCAAGAATTATTGAGAATTCCTGAAGTTCCGAGATCCAAAAGTTTACAATCAGGTCGGTTTTTTGACGGAAATTCAGACCTCGGAACAGGAGGTCCCGTGTTGCAATCGGGTCCGGCATCAGACGGATTCCATCCATAACTGCAATAGGTATATTAATATATGGTGGAGATTTCCAAAGATAAGAAACAGGATGGAACAAAACAGGATTTTTTATAAAGTTACCAAGGGGGCCAATGCAGTAAAAAAAAGTTCCGTCTACCTGACAAATCCAGCAATGCTGTTAATCTCTCATGGATCTAGAGCATCATGGATCCCGGTGGGTCCCGTAAGATGTAACTTTTTCGTTGTGATTGTACCCAACTTTCTTTAACGTATTGAATAGGGACACTATGCTATTTCCAAAATGTTTTAGAAAGGTTGCCGCCCGCACAACCATACGCAAACCCATGCTAACCGATATGTCATGAGTACTGTGGGGTTTGCACTCATTTCAGCTAAAAATGCCCAATATTGCATTGGGTACACATTTACAGGAAATGCAGTTGCTTCTGGAAGCTGACAGCCAATCGTTACAGCTCAGAGATCCCTCCCTTTTGAACCGAACTCAGATTTCCGTGCAGTTTTTTTATAAACACATTAGAAATGCCTCCTTCCCTAACAATGATAACTTCCTTTGCTTTTACATACAAAAAAGAAATAAACTGTGCAGTGCATGTCTTTGCTAGCAGGATGAAAAGAAACAGACAGGAACAGTTAAACACTTTAGCAAAAAACAAAGTAAGTAGGGGGAACAAAACCAGCAAACTTTTATACAGTGTCTTTCTAAAAATAGCAGGGTTATTCAATAAAGTCGTATCCTTGTAAAATGTGCTAATTTGTGCCCCAACCAATTAGATGTTAGCTTTCAAATGATTAAATAAGATCTGATTGGTGGGGGCTAAATTATTAGCACCAGTTTAACGATAAGAACTTTTATTGAATCTCCTGTAAGCTTTCTACTTGCTAGGCCCACAATGGCTAATATAACATATAACATACTCTCTCCCTTGTCCCCGACCTTTGGCTTTTTTAAAATGAGGGAAGAGGCCATCCATGTGCTTTAATTAAGTCATAGGACCTCCAAAAAGGGGCGTGTGGTGTTGTTGGGGATTGCTATACCACATGTAGAACAGATCAAAATTATTCTATATAGAAAAATATCAATGATTAACTAGGGAGGGCGGTTTGTGGATACAAAACCCGCACCTACAAGCAGTTTTCGGGTGTCCGGATTTCAGGGTCCTTTGTGAATTTTCCTGAAAGTCACTTTACCGAACTTTTTTGCGAAACTCTGTCTTGAATTTTTGAAGCATTTTTGAACGTTCGATAATCCTCGGACGGCGGGATTACCAAAAGTCTATGGATGGACGATCGGGTATTCCTGTGGCTAAACCAGGGACCCCCTCCTGGTACTTTAAAATGCACATGTGGCACTGACAAGTGCCGTTTGGGGTTTTAAGGGGTCATGCAAGCTCGAACCGGGACTCCCTCACCTTCAATTATAAGTGCCATTGTGGTACTGTCAAGTGGCCTTGTTGGTGGCTCCTGATCTTCATAAACAGGCCCCCATTGGCTCTTACAAGCGGCCCTTGGGGGCATTGTATTCTTTTTCCAGCCGACGGGACACCAGCGCCACTGTGTCGCCAACACCCTCTCAATGTCCACTGAGGCCTCCAGTGACACTGCCGGCGCTGGAGACATTAACTTGATCCGAAAGTCCTCCTTTCTTCTCAGCTAGGGCAATTGCCAACTGGCTGATGATTCGCCAGCACCAGGCAATGTCACTGTGGCCGCCCAGGAGGTGACACCGCTGGTTATGGTGACATTAACGTTCGCTGGTGTTGAGTTCTGGGATTTGAAATCAGCTGTTCGAGGATTACCTTAGATGGCCCACGGAAACCGTGCTACCTTCATTTTTTGCTGGTCTTTCTGCTGGCGTGTTCCTGTGCCATTTCCCAGGGCTCAGAGCCATTTACAGTAAGTTACAACTGCTATTTAATCCCTTATTTAGACAGAAATTTCCGAACTTTTTCCCCCTTGATTTAATCGCATAATTGGGGATTTTCGAATTTTTTTCGAAATCCGGAAGCCTTATCCTTATCTCTTAACAACAATATGAATCTGGTGTAACATTTGTTCTTATTATATTAAGATATGTTTGATCTTTCTTTAGACTTTTTTATTTTGTACATTATTTTATGGTTTTGGTCCTCCAGCCACTTGTGTTACCCGATAGTCCTGGGTGATTGGACACTAAGATGTATTTGGCTTTATATTTTCTTTGTTTTTGTGTATCAATAAAAACTAATGCAAAAATGCGGGCTCATCAGCACTAGGAGTATCAAAAGATGTAGAAGAAACACTGAAGATTATAGTTATTAACTCTTAAGGATAAGTACACTGTAAACAACTTTAGTTTAGTAGGAAAGCTTGTTTTGTCTTTAAAAATAATGTTGGTCTAATTTTTGTTTTTTGTTTAACCTCCCAGAACCTACCTTTATTGCTTCAAAGTTGCGGATTCATCCTCCTGTGTTATGGCCTAGTGGGGTCCCTCCCCCGTGAGATTTCCTACTCACGGGGTCTCATAACGTTAAGCACAGGGTGTTGGTTGTTTTTTGGGTGTTAGCCATGAAGTGGCACGTATGTGAGGTTCATTGATGCAGCAATGTGTGCTTTGCGCGGTGCGATGACATCAAACGCGTGGCCATTAGGAAATTTTGAGAGGGCGGAAACTCCAGAAGCCATAAAACAGGGAGGATTAGGATGAATTGGCAAATTTTGAAGCAATAAAGGTAGTAGGTTCTGGGGGGGGTTGTTAGACAAAAAAAATAGCCAACACTCTTTTTAATGCTTTCTACTAAATTAAGTTGTTTTAAGGTTTTACTCATCATTTAAAGGCTATGTTCCACCCATAAAATAGACTTTTAATATCATGCTCCCCCATGTCCCCCAGCCCAACGCCATGGTTTTGTTTTTTTCAAAAGCTCCCCAAAACTCTTACACCTCCCCTCAATCTCCGCCGCATGCCGGCCCTCGGCTTGCGAGAGAATGCAAGGACAAGAGGGGCGGCGACGGAGTCGGTCTGTGAGTGGGCTGAGCGGCCGCCAATCACGGCGCGGCTGCCGGTCATTCAGTGCAGCGGAGAAGCGGAGAGGTAAGTAAGAGTTTGGGGAGCTTTTTACAAAACAAATAAAAACATGTTGGTGGGGGCCTGGGGGAAATGGGGGAGCCACAATTTAAGGGGGATTTGGCTAGGGGGAGGGATAGTAGAAAGGGAGGCGAGGGAGGGAAGACGGAGGGGAGGGAGGAGGGAGAAGGGCCTGCCGTGTACGCATGGCAAAAATCTACCTGAGGCCAGCTAGCAGGCAGTGTCCTATATGGGACCTGCGACCTCCTGGTGGGCAGTTTTTGGGACTTTGGGGGGGGGTTACAGGAGAACCTATGGAGCTGGATGTGAGGTAGAGGTAAACTCCTACTGGTGGGGCAGTAGTGGGGGGATTATAGTTTGGGGGGTGGACATGCCCTTTAAAATAAATTACACATTGTGTCAGGAGGTTCAACACGCCCTCCTAGGTGGACATTATATCTAGAAACTTCACATGAAAACTAATGTATGATAATTATTATTCTATTAAGTAACTATTTACAATAATTATTAATTGATTGAGAATTTAAGATTTAATTATACTTTGTTTTCTTTAAGTCCAGAGAAGCTACCAAAACACCACGCCGCATATTTTTACAATAAAAGAAAATAAAATCAGAGAAACATTTTAACCAACATCAACCTGGGATATATATGGTGATTTTCAGCTAATTAGTTACAGAGAGAGCAAGAAACCATTACTGGGACCATATTTAATACGTCAGGGGGATAAAGGACCTTGTACACCAATTATAAATGTGGGAGAAAAGAAACCCTGGCTGGTTTCATGGGGATCTACATATGCCAAGTTTCCACATAATGTCTACCTTACTGGGTTTTACCACTACCCACAGGTGGTACGGTACGGTTATGTTATGTAATGTCTCTCCTACGGGTTTTACCACTACCCCAGGGTACTGTACTGTATGTTAGGTAATGTCTATCCTACGGATGTATCACTACCCCCAGGTACTGTACTGTTATGTAATGTCTGTACTAATGAATTGTACCAATGCAAGGGGCATAGCTAGAGCTGTTAAAAGATACGTGGCACCATTGGCACCTTTCGCCTTGATTTCAACAGATCAAAAAAAAGGAAGTTGCAGCCCCTGCTTCCTAAAAGCTGAAAGCCAATCACATTACCGCACAGAGATCCTTCATCTCCCTGACAAAGAACAGGGATTTTTTTTTTTAAAAACCATATTCATTGCTCCTGTCTAACAATTAAATAATCCTTTTACTTTTCATACAAAAAAAAAAAAAAATCTTGCAGGGCATTTCATAGATAGTTGGATATACAGAAACGGAATACTAACATTTCAGCAACAAATAAAAAAAAAGTAGTCTGGGGAATAACTATTACCTGAAACTTGTACATTTAATATGTTCTTGGACTAAAAACAGAGCACTTAACCTCTAGGATAACAGATGAGACTATTATAATACACAAGTACATGTAGAATTTTTGACTAGGAACATAATGGAAACAAAAAATTATGGTAAGTCTGGGGATTTGAACTTGTGACCTTGCTGAACGTGGTTTTAAAACTGGTTATTAAAGGGAAAATCTTCCAATAGGAGAGGAGTGGACAGGAACATGCAATTTAGTTTTATTGAAGAAGGGAGGATAAAGCAGCTGTTCCTTACTTCCCGTCTTCAAGAAAACTGCATGAGATGGGAGAGAAGTTAAGGTATTAACCTGATTTGCTCGCTTTTCTGCCAAATGAGTGAAGGTCCTGGCGGACTTGTGACTCTATGGGCAAACGCCTTTCTTCTACCCTTTTGTTGCATTTTTTGCAGTTTTACCCAGAATTTTGGCAAACACCATTTCCTTCCTTTGAACTGTTCCATTAACATGGACTATTTTACACAGCACAATGTATGGTCCCATAGTAATGTGATTGGTCGTTTGATAATTAGTAGGGATTGGCGGTTCACAGATCGAAACCCGGATCGCCGCGGTTTATCCCTCGCGAACGGCGGATTTTTCGAGAAAACACGTAATTTCGAAAATTTCGAAAATGCAAGGATTTCTCTTATTTTAATAACTACAGTATTTTCGAAAAATTTTCGAAATTACAGGGATACTTGTATTTTTGAAAATACCTATTTTCGAAAATACTAGTTGTCTCGTATTTGAAAATTCCCGAAAATACTGCGAAAAACCCGTATTTCGCAAATTCGGAAATACGAGAAAACTAGGAATGTCAAGGGTATGGTATTTTTTCATTTTAATGGGTCCGCCTCACGGATTTCGCGGATTTTTCGAATTTTTCGAAAATTCGCGGATCCTCGCGCGGACGGGTTTGTGTGAAGTTGAAATCTCTAATAATTAGCTGTGAAAATAAGCAATACTAAAATTAGTCCTGTAATAAAATAAAAGAAAAATTAGTCTGGGTGAGTTTTACACTATTATCATATTTTCTTGCTGAAAAAAACAACCACATGTGTTAGGGCTATTCAAAACAAGATAGGTGTTCAGTGTATTTACCAATTTTACACTTTAAATCAACCAGGAGTATTACCTATTACCATCATTTGTGCTGAATTTAACTTTTTGCCACATTTCAGCATTATTATGCCTCACTTTCTACTACATAATTTTCACCTTTGGATTAAAATTCACCTTTTTAATAACTTTTATAAGAAAACAAAGTTGAAAGTTTAAAAAATTGTGTTGGAAGTCTGTGGCAAAAATAAAAGAAAAATGGCCCCTTATAAAATATTGTCCTTAGACCCACACTTGCGGAAACCCCCCAAAAAACTTTAAAAAGCGAAATCTAAGATCATATACATAAAATGCTGGAGAAAATCAGTCTAAACCCCCCCCGGGGTATTTATTAGTATTGAACAATACTCCACAATATACTGACACCTTCCATGGACCCATTGGCAGGCATTAAATGGCCACTTATGTGATTTCGGCACATAAAGCCGTGGACAATTGAATAGTTCTTTGATATTACTGTTAACAAAACACTTTTCAAGTTTTTTTAGAAAATTGCTGAGTGGTTTTCCGCAGTGAGGTATGGTAAAAAGTAAAAACGATGGACTGTTCACCACTGGTATCACGGATGATAAAATTGCGGAAAGTCCAAATTCCGAGAAATAGAGGTGTGGAAATGTAGGTAACAACCATTATGCCCCCTAGTCTTTACACACGACAATAACTTTCTTAAGCTCTCTTGTGGCTGCCTGGCATTGTTTGCTACAAACTAAGTCTGTTATCTATCAAAACCCCCAAATCTTTTTCAACAGAGATTCACTTAATACTGAGCATTAATGGGTGTAGGTGGCTTAAAAGGGTTTAACCTTAAATTTATCAACTTTGAATCCTTCTGGCACTCTGACGGCACATTTTGCTAATTATTTATTTTTTTGGGATTTTTTTTGGTTTTTTTTCAATTAAACTGTTACTTACAAAATAACAGGACTTCTGAAAACTTTTCTGTAGATCTCCATTGGATTTTTATGTAAAAATTGTTTTTTATCCATTGTTTTTTACTGGAAACTGTACTTTAACAGAGTGAAACAGACCCGTATGTAACCTTCTGTTAGATTTGATTGGATTTTTGGTGTCTTGTAAAATATGTAAAGAAAAGTTAAGTTAAAAAAATTTCATTTTTATGCTTTTTATTTATAGAAAAACAGGTTTATGCATACCAATTTCCACAGATTTTTCCTAATAGAAACAGTACCACTTTCCTGTCCAGGGAAGAAACTCCGGAAATATATCCCTGTGTATATCTATGGCCAACAACAGCCCTAAAGGGGGGCGATGCATAAGCATGTCAATTACCAGGAGAAAAATATGGTTTCACACCTACATGATAAATAAACTCACAAATAATAATTTCCAAACATCTTCTGTTCCATGTCCCTATATTGGGTGCAAAGGTTCTGTTTCGATATCCTCAAGCCCATGACACAGCATAACTATATTTGGCCTTCTATTGTTTCATTAATTACTTTTTTTTTTTTTTTAGTATGATTAAAGTGAAAAACAAACTAGATCTAAAAACTAAGTACAATTGCATGTATATATTCACTTACTCAGAGTGATATCAGCTCAATGACATGAAGATAAAGTAGTTTTAAAGGTGTCCACATGGGCGGGTTCATCGTGTTCCTCCTCCTTATCAAACTGGGTATCGCTAATGGCCAATAGGCCATGCCTAGGGACTGAGGAAAAAGAGAATAGTTATGTGTATTTTGCTATGTCTACGTATATCAGGACTAATAAATATGCATCGACGTAACATTATAGTAGAAAAGTAATACCACTGTATATGTGCACAAATCCTGTTTCAACTGCATATTTATAAAATATAGTTATGGTGGATTGTTTGTTTTTTTACTAGGCTAGATGATCAAAAAAAAAATTTTCGAGAAACGGGATCTCACGGTACGTGTTTCTGTGTCCCAGGATTATTTTCTGTGTCCCAGGATTACACATACCCTCCAACAATTACCTTTAAAATGTGCTTAAATATCTGTAGCCAGGTAGCCCTGTAGTTTATTTCCTCTCTATCAGGTGGTGTTTAAGGATAATAATGATTCTATGCAGACCCTGCACAGCACCATTTTTAGTTTAAAGGAGAGGGTGTTAATGGATAAATTATGCCTAATTAATATCACATATGCTGCAACATATTCAGTATTGTGCAGGAACATACCCTCCAACATTCCCCGTTCAAAAGGTAACATTATCAAAAACCACAGGTGCAGAGTTAACAGGGGGAGGATAAGAAGTGAACCTGATCTTAGCAAGTTCTGTGTAATGTATTTATTAATAGGTACCCATTTAAAAGGGGAATGTGGAGGGTACTGTAAACAAAATAGTACAGAGCTGCAGGGGGGAGGATAATGAAGTTGAACCTGATTTAGCACAAGCTCTGTGTAATTATTACCGGGTCAGGTAAGCAAGTTTCTGGGGCTCTTTGAAAAATTGTCACATGCAAAAGTAGGGTTTGGGAGGTAATAAACATTTTAAGGGTATGGCTATTCACCAAAATCAAATTTTTTTTCATTATAAGGTAGTACCTCCACCAGAAGCCTTTTCCTGCCTTTCTTTTGAAAAAAAATTCCATTCACTACGTTGCAGCAGTCTTAGAAAGTTCCATTCTGTTTTTGGGGGGTTGTGCCTTAGCTGTGATGGATAAGGAATTGAGCTGATTACAAATGAGGATTATTTACCATTGTGTTTTGGTTTCACGCCCACTTGACCTGGGCTTTTTATCATCATGCATTGTCAGAACTGTAAGTATTAAAACAGGACAGTGCTGGCAGAGAAGAGTTCAGTGTGGTGTGTGGTTGTGTGGTGTGTGTGTGTGTGTGTGTGTGTGTGTGTGTGTGTCTAAATATCCAATCCAGAAGTAAGTTACGGACGGCACATTCTAAGCAGTGTGTGTGTGTGTGTGTGTCTAAATATCCAATCCAGAAGTAAGTTACGGACGGCACATTCTGAAACCCAGCCAAGCTATGGATACTTGGCACCGGGTAGATACCAGCTGATACCAGCCGCAGTGGATCAGCTGATCTGCCAAACCGCTATGGATACTCGGCACCGGGTAAATACCAGCTGCTGATAGCAGCAGCAGTGGATCAGCTGATCTGACAAAACGGCCACGAGGGCAGATCACATGACATGACAGTCCTCTCCCCTCTACCTGCTCTCGCGGCTGTCTCTGTAGCCATGGGAACGGGACGCACATGTTCCGATTGACTCCCTCAGCCGGAGCAGGGTCAAGGAGGACTGCCTGCTATTGGGAAGGCAGCGAGATGAATATTCAATGTGCAAAGCGGATCTTACGGCACATAGATCGGAGAAACAGGGGCACACAGAGAAAATCCATAAAAGGTACCATGCAAATTTAAATGGGCTCTTTTACTTTAGGCAATGTTAATTTTTCAGGTGGACATACCCTTTAAAGATGAGTTATTTTTGGACTGGACATGCCCTTTAACTTCAAAAACTTTCGATTTTTATTTTCGATGATTATTGAATGTTCAAGGCTATTTTCGAGTAGATATCCGAAGTCCCGAAAGTATGTTCCGTTTTCGGATTTTCAGATCTTCGGGATTTCTTCGGGAAATCTGAAAACGGAAGGAAAATTAATAGTTCGGCCATCTCTAGTGATAACCAATGGCGAAAAGTCATTACCACTACTTTTTTTGCTTTTTTCACCATACATCGCTGCGGTAACCGCTCATTCGTATTTATAAAATGGCAATTTTAATATATAAATTTGCAGATGTGGAATCGATTTCTGCTAGTGATTCAGAGGAGGGAGGGTCACCTCCACCAGCACCCCCACCAAGGCCCCAGGTGCAGCCTCCTGTTTCCCCTTCACCTCCAGCACCGCCAGCACCGCCAGCACCAGCATGCCAGGAGGGACCAGCACCGCCAGCACCGGCACGCCAGCAGGGACCAGCACGCCAGAGCTGGCTGGAAAATATAGAGAGGCGTCTGAAGTGCATGGAGAGCAGGCAGAGGCGCATGGAGGGGCGCATGGAGGGGCGCATGGAGGGGCGCATGCTCTCCATGCACAAAGACATTCTGCACATTATGAGCAAACTTTTTAAAAATAAATAGGTGCTTTTTTTTTTTTTTTTTAGCACCATGTTGCACCGTGTTTGTTTGTTATTGTTATTATTGCCAGAAGTCGATACACAGGAGTCAGACAACCAGTCGGAGTACAAGGAATAAGGCAAAAGAGTAGTCAAGGCAAGCAGAAGTCAGGGCAGGCAGCAGCGGATCAGGAACAAGAACAGGCAAAGATCAGGAACCTAGGAAACTGGACAATAATATCACACCACTAGTAAGGGAAACCACAAACTATATCGGGCAATGAGGCAGGCAAGGACAGGAAGCTAAATAGGAGACAAGAGCCAATGAAACGACAAGAAAGAACTAGGCAAAATAGGATAGGATAATTGAAATTTGAATTTCCCGCTCAAACGGTCTTAGACCAATCAAAAGCAGTGAGGTATTGGCCAATACCGCCTCTGCCCCTCAACTGCTAGACAGCAAGCTAAGGGACAAAAAGGCAACCCGCCGGTTCGTGCGCGAAAGGCGAACAACACTAGCGAAAGCGAGTACGTTGCGAACGCGTGCCCGGAAACGAAACACCTGAGCGAGGAGGAGGATCGCAGCCGGAATGGGTGTCAGGTAAGTGAACACTGACACCAGGTCTGTATTTTGAATAACTTCCAGTTTTTTTAAACTAAACATCTCTTAATCCCCCCCCCCCCCCAACTGTTTCTAGAACCTACACACCTTCAGCTATAAATCATGTTAGGGTGCAAGTCTTTTATACATACATACATAATTTTGCGCAGTTTGATCAACCATTCAACCTTACTGATAATAGAAAAGTCCTAGTAACAGCAGTAATAACAGCACCAAAAGCAGTTAGATTACCTTGTTGTATTCACAAATAATCTTATCAGTAATAATAAAAATGATTGCCATATAGTTTGAATCCCCCATATATAGGTATATATAGGTTTAACTACATATGTGGCTTCAAGTGACTGCAATGAATAAGGGCCCCAGAGAGGAATGGATACATTTTGCTTTCAAGAGGAGACAAAGACAAGAGAAGTTACTAAATCAATAATAAAGACAAAGTCCAAATCCAGGAAGTGGCCAAAGGCTGAAGCAAGGTTCATTGTTGAAGTACAGGCTAGGTTTTCAATTAGAGGTCTGTCCAGTAGAGGTAGGGAAGAAGCAAAAAAGAACTAGGGAGCAGAGATGAGAATCTGCATTCCGGAACAGGATTCTGGTAGATAAAGTGGATACTGGAGCTGTATGCGATGTTGGAAACTGAGACTGGATACTGGAATAGTATAATGGATATTGGATAATGGTACCGGAACTGGATACATGAACATCCAGTATTACTGGATACTGGAACACATACTGGAATGGGAAACTGCAAAAAAATCTTCATTTATTTCAGTTCTTCAGTGTAACATGTTTTGGATTGACCATCATTATGCTTGAGAAATTACTTTAATTACTTTGATTGCTTTAATTTCTGCTGGGACCGGGGCATAGAAGAGTTGAGACCCAACAAAAGGGAGTTTCAGATGTGGAATACGCCTAACCTAGTGTTAGATACTGAAAAGTGATTCTGGTGCTGGAAACTGGATGTTGGAATGTCATGAATTTTTCCCACTGTGGTAAATCTGGTAATGAATTACCACAAGCCCCCCTTTTTAATGCTATTTGGTGGAAACTAAAGTTGTACTGACAGATGCACAAATTTCTGCACACTTACAGTACTGATCCTAAAATTCCAATTCTGTCTCTTTTGTTATGGAATCTTTGCAAGAAGCTCGGTTTACCTTGAAATCAGTGGACTTTGATGATTCCCTGGGGACATTAACACATTTTGGAGAATGCATATTTTGTCAGTGATCTATTTCACATATTCACAAACACTATAGCAAGCTGGCTGTACAGTAAATGCCAGCTTACTAAAGCAGGAAGTAAAGTTTGCTTGGGCATTGGATTACTGTTCACCACCATGACAAGAAAACCAGGAAAGATGGGGAATGGTTCTGGAAGATTCCCTACATCAGAGGAAGTCATGGAATCGGTTAAAACTCATTCATGATCCCCATAATAGTTTTAGACAAAATTGATGGGAGATTGAGGTTTCATGGAGCATCTGTGTCCTCCAATCCCTGGCAGCCTTCATTTTATTACAGCAACCTGCCCCCCCTTCCCCAACCCCCCAACTATAAATATGTGTGCACACTTGCAAATCAGCAGGCCTGCACATACTGGTTAAAATGAAACACACACAAAAATCTAGGTGAATAAAGGTAATGTAATAATGTATGTAGTATAAAACAATTGATTTTGTGTCCTCACAGATGACAATACTCATGCACCCACTGTAAGCAAGCGGGTTACACTAATTAATCATGAATCACTCTGTAGCTCTGGTTAACTAATTCTGATAGACCCATAGACCCACCTCTTCAATCTCTTGATAGGTGGACAGCGGTCACTCACTCTAGGAGGAGGCTTCCTATTGGCTTAGTCTGTTTGTTCTCTACCATTTTTACATCCAAAATTAACGCTGTATAATATATAACATCATTAAAAAACATGTTCATGTCCAAAACTAAAATTTAGCCCACTGCTCTATTACACTATTCCCCCCTCCCTCCAACCCTCTGGATTATTGTTTGGGTCCCCACCTCCTACCTATAAAACCCTTTTAGTGTAGCCCACCCCCAATGGCAGCGTACATTTTGTAAAAAAAAAAAGCTGAAGAAATGTACTTACGCTCCTTTATACTTATGTTCCCCTGGCATTCTGCATTGCCAGCAACCGCGTCTGTGATTGGCTGCCTCTCAGTCAATCACAGATGCAGCTGCCGGTCCGGCACCTGCTTGCAACTTCCTGCAAGCAGAGGGCCATAAGCAGAGTGCCGGGGGAGTAAACAAGTGTAAGTACATTTCTTCACCTTTTTTTTAACAAAATGAACATGGCAGTAGTGGGGGTACCCTACTCTACAGCAAAATTATTTATTCTGGGTGGAAATACCCTTTAAATATATAAAACATATGTGATACCTTTTAATAATGTTTTAAGTGTTAAAACCTGCTGCATATGACATGTGATTTTCTTTCAGATCAGTTATGGAGCTACAGACACTCTATTTAGTGACAGACTAAGGTACCCATCAGTCTACCAGACAGTCCCTAATGAGAAACATCAGAACCAAGCTATCATTCAGCTGCTCAAACACTTTGGATGGACCTGGGTGGGGATTTTGTCCTTAGATGATGACAGCAGCCAGAGAGCAAGTGAAAATCTGAAAGATCTGATAATAAGGAATGGGATGTGTGTGGAGTTTGTTTATCTGTATAAATTGGATCAATACAAAGAGAACGATTATGTAAGAAACCTGATTTCAAAGGCATCAGCTAAGGTTGTGATTGTTACTACTTGTGGGAGAAGTTTCTATATTGAATTTGGAAATTTACCAGAATTGCCGATGGGAAAGACCTGGATATTGACAAGTGCGTCTATACACGATGATAAATTTCCAATAATACCAAATCTGGAAATGTTAAATGGCAGCTTGATATTTTCACTTATTAGACATAGCATTGCAGGAATTAAGGAATATATGGCAGAAAAAATGCAAGCAATGTATTCCAGTGACCATAATATTGTTAATAAAAAAAGTTTACTGTTTGAATGTTACTCAAGACAAACAATAGAAGATGAACAAAACCAGAGGCAACAATGGGATCTCTGCATAGAGAAAAGTGATCAAATAGAATCCAGAAGATTTACCTGCTCTGGGAATGAAACTCTCCCATTACAACCTCACCATGATCTTCCTGAATATAAAATGATGTACAGTATATATAAGGCAGTGTATGCGCTGGCCTATGGTCTACATGGATTATTATTAGAAGATACTTCACACAAGTCACATACTGACAATAACCAGCTAAAGTGGAATCTAAACACAAGGAAGGTGAATCAATATAATGCTTGTAGATGTTATATGCAGTTTTAGGATATTCTATCAAATTTATCAGCAGGTGTTGCAGATAATATTCTACTATATTCTCTATGCTACTCCAGACCCAAATATAACATAAGCTATTTTAAAAGATTACTCCCCTAAAGCCCACTTTCATTATAATTTTACCTTTCTGGGCCCCAATACTATCATAATAGCTGTGCTAGTGCAAACAGTAAAAACATGGGGGTTTTAGTTACAATTTTATGCATTAAAGTGAAAAGCCTTCCAACCAAGTCAAGGTAACCCCAGTATGGAAGGTCCTAACAATTTACCTTGGGTCATTTATCTGATCTGACACTCCCTGCTTGGTTGCATTATCTTGGGAAGGTTGTCTCCCTGACCTTGCATTGGATTAGTATTACAGGCTATCACTTCTCCCCGCCTACTGGATTTTAACAAGGAGGGAAGAGGCCTCTCATCCAATGCTTAGCATTCAAGGCACAAGACCTCGTGTTGGGGGTGCTACTACCACATGAAGGCTTTGTCAATCTTCCTGCAGAGAAGCTCTGCTACAGTATGTACACAAAGGGGGGGGGGCTGTGGGAGCACTCCAGTGTCAAAATAACTTTCTAACAAATAGTGGAAGTGCTACTGATCTGACCAAATCATTAGAACAAACAAGAAAAGAGATGATCAATGCACATTCCTGGGCCCCATATATCATAATATCTGTGCTAGTGCAAACAGTAAAGACTTGGGGGGTTTTAGTTACAATTTTATGCATAAAAGTGAAACGCCTTCCAACCCCGTCAAGGTAACCCCAGTATGGAAGGTCCTAACATTTTACCTTGGGTCGTTTATCTGGGCTGACAACCCCCATGTTTTTACTGTTTGCACTAGCATAGATATTATGACATATGGGGCCCAGGAATGTGCATTGATCATCTCTTTTCTTGTTTGTTCTAATTTGGTCTTGGTCCAAAATTAGATTTGGTTTTGGTCAGATCTGTAGAAAATCCACTATTTGTTATAAAGTAATTTTGCCACAGGAGTGCTCCCACAGCCCCCCTTTTGTGTATATATTGTAGCAGAGTTTCTCTGCAGGAAGATTGACCAAGCTTCCATGTGGTAGTAGCCCCCCCAACACGTCCCTTTAATTGGAGGTCTTATGCCTTGAATACTAAGCATTGGATAAAAGGCCTCTTCCCTCCTTGTTAAAAGCCAGTAGGCGGGGGGAAGTGACTGAGACTCAGCCAATCACAGACGCGGCTGCAGGTCCGGCCCCTTTTGCTTTTCCGTGGGGAAGAACAGCATGAGAATGTTTCAGGGACGATTTAAACCTAGCGAGGTCTAGATAAATCCCTACATAATAACAAAAGTTTTTTGGGATGTGAAGATACCCTTTAAATGTCTTACACTATTAACAGTTAAAGTTGGAGATAGAGATACTATCTCCTACCACTATTATTAACTGTTGTCTCCACACAAGTCTCTTACACCTTTTAAATATAGCTAGGATGATGTCTCTAGCTCCTCTGGATCTCAAGTTACATATTTATTTGTTTTTATTCGGACTTTAACACAGAAACAGGATGAGACACAGAAACCAGGGACCCCTGAAGCGAACCATTACCCATAATCCTTGGTAAACCTACTTCCCAAACTGAAAGAAGGAAGACCAGCCCCATTACTCACAACAAAACTGGAGCTAAAACTTGTACACATACAATCTTGTTTAAAAAGCCAAATCTAACACATGGTATAACCAGATAAAAAACAAAATCACATTGAATCACAATGTCACATGTTAGTGCTGGTAAGATGTCACTAAGTTATTTATTATAAACAGGGTCTATCCTGTTTATAATTTATAACAAGTGAATGATTGAAGAATCCTTTTTCATTGTGAATTAACTCTTTAGTTGCCAGTGACAGTGCACATAAATGTGAAAAGATCTTCCAAACACTGAAAAAAAACAATCACAAGCAATTTCAGCACTTTTACTTTAACTTGTGTGAACCCTTTCATTCGCCTATTAAAGGTAGAGCAACTACCTAGTGGTCTGATATGCAGATTTAGCTATAGCTACATATATGTCAGCACTGGGCATGACTAGTAGTTTTGTGTGTCTCTGACACAGGCTAGGGGCACTGTCTATCTCAGGTTGGGGTGATGTAGAAGCATTAACAGCATATGAATTACTGTATGTAAAAGTTGTTTTGGTGAGTTAAGTGTCCCTTTGAGTAATTTAAGAATTAATATAATGGTTTATTTCTTGCAACAGCTAAATGACATCCTAAAGAAAATTCATTTTTCATTGTCGGCTGAAAATGATATTTTCTTCACACCTGACGGAGATGTTCCAGCACAGTATGACATCATAAATATGATAGAATTTTCCTATGGAAATTTAATAGAAATCTGTTTTAACAAGATTGGAAGCTTTAAATACTCAGGTCCTGACAGTAGCCAATTGTTCATCAACAAGAGTCTCATTAAGTGGAACCGATATTTTACAGATGTAAGCTTCTTTATAAAGTTCACTAATTACTCAAATTACAGTTAAATATGTGCACGTTGTAGGCAGAGGATGACATTTTCCTACATTAGGGACAAGTGTTGAGGCAACTCATGGAATTTGAAGACACACCCAGTTAAATATTACTGGTTACTATATGTGCAATTATTAGAACAATTTAGCCAGATCTGATATTTTACCTATCAGTTTCTCCTGCCTACTCCTGAATTTCTTGACAAAAGTTGCCCATACAAATGCGACTTTGGTAACAAAGTGCCTGATATACAGATAGACAGGAACAATCCTAATATTACAGAAACATTGTTTGTTCTGTTCAAAGAAGCATTCATACGTGATCAGCTCCCTATACTGCAGTATAGGGAGCCAGTAACGATCCCACAGAAATTTTATGTTCAGACCAATAGATTGCAATGCCGATGGCAGTAGTCACTGGCTTTGCGACCTACCCATACATATTGCTATTGCCAGTAGATCCCGGCAAAAATGACTCAATATCATCCACCTGTACGGGCACCTTAAGAGCAATGGAACTGCTTACTGTATTTACAGGCTTGGAAAATTAACCTGTATATGCTTGTGAATGTTCTCATTCATCCAGGTCATGGTATAACTGTTGTATTCAGTTAGATCAACTGGACTAGATGAAATGTTCTTGAAGACGTTTCGCTAGTTATCCGACTGGCTTTCTCAATTCAGAATGACTTGTACAAGAATCTGTGGCAATTATGTACCCTGGAAAATCCCAATTAGCATATCACAGCCTGGTGTTAAGGGCATGATTGCATTGTGGCTAAGAGGTGTTATAGGAACGCCCAGAGTAAGGTGTCAAAACAGCATTGTACATGGCAGACAGTTGGTATCCACCCACTCCCCATACCTCTATTCAGGCTCGGTTTCTTTATTTTCACATAAATGGCCTCCTTGACACCTCTCTTGAACCAGTCCTGTTCCTTTGAAAGGATGTTGACATTACAACCTTTAAGGGTTTATGTCCTTTTTCCTTAAGATGAAGGGACACAACTGAGTCCTGGCCTGAGGAATTGGCTCTTCTGTGCTGGGCCATACGTTGGTGCAGTTGCTGTTTGGTCTCCCTCACATACAAATCAGAGCATTCTTCACTGCACTGCACTGCGTATATGATGTCGCTTTTCGTTATTGGATCTTTCAGATGTACCAATTGCTGCCTCAGTGTGTTATTTGGTTTAAATAACATAGTTACTGCAGGAGAACCATAAGGAGCAGAGATGTAAGGTAAGGATTTTTTAAAACTACACAGTGGGGCCAGAAGTGGATTAAATTTTAGTTTGGGGGTGGACATGCCCTTAAGAGACTCGTTCGTGATATTAAATCCCTGTTGCAGGTGCTTCTGGTAGAAATAGTGAATATCCCCATTTATGTTTCAATGAACTCCTAACAAGTCAGTCAAATCTCAGGGAAATGTCATGTAGGATGTTTTGCTGCTATCTTCTGCGGGGGTAATATGACTTTATACAGTTTGGGGGGTTTTTTTGGGAGGGGGGTTATTTTAAAAATAACAGTAACTCTAATCTGTAATAACAATATATTTGATTTCAGACCCCCCGGTCCGTGTGCAGTGAGAGCTGTTCTCCAGGATACAGGAAAGCCCCCAGGAATGTGCAGTTTACCTGCTGTTATGACTGTGTGCTCTGCTCAGAGGGACACATCTCCAACACTACAGGTTAGTTCTATCATCAAGTTTTGGTTTTTCAGACTTAAAAGACAAATAAACATGGGGACAAAACAAGTCCGAAGTGCCGAACACATTACCTTGGAAACAATTCTTTATAAACTATATATTTTTGTAAACCACACCAGCTATATGGTGCTTCCATTCTTGCATTAATAAATGTGTGAAAATACCATTTAACATGGCATATATAAAATAAATTATGCATAAAATAAATTGCAGAGAGCAAATATTAAAATCTATTCAATGTGTAGCTGTGTCTTCATTGAGAAAGATAAAATAAATACAATACACTTGTCAAGGTTCTCATTCATCCAGGTCATGGTATATTTGTTGTATTCAGTTAGATCAACTGGACTTGAGGTTTAGTTCTTGAAGACGTAGTCATTCATCATGCCAGTCGGATAACTAGCAAAACGTCTTATAGAACTAAAAATAGAACTAAATATAGAACTAAGTCCAGTTGATCTAACTGAATACAACAGATAAAATTTAATACAAATGAAAACTTGTAAGTGCAATACTCCCCTGGTGAAGGTCCATTGATGACTAAGGAGTAAAATGATATTTTGTTATTTATATTTTATGTGGGTCCTGATGAAGAATCTTGGAGCGGTGTTGAAATGTTGAATAAAAAATGTTCTGGAATTTTCAAAACATATGGATTCATTGCAGTTGAACTGTGTTACCCATGGACCTCTGTATATTGTATGGATTATGAAAAGGATGAGTACAGGAATATATGAATTTACTGATTTAATTATAAACAGACCAAACCAATTGCAATGCTTTTGAACAAAAACACGTGATTTATCTTAAAGAACCATACATCTGGAGGCCTACAGGTCGGAGACTCTGATACTACTATATACATCTGGGCATATCAGACCCATAGTACCTAGAGATAAAAAGATGTGACCATTTGTCACGTTGCTTCTTTAGGGTCTTTCACATGTTTTTCGAACCCTTTACAATACATTAACTTAACACAATTCAAATTTTAAAGTTGCTCTGTTGCATTCTTGTTGCAAGTACCCCGGTGACTTTAATAATAAAATTAATTTAGATATATCGTATTTATTTATTTTATTTAATTTCTCATTTATTTTAAAATAATTTCTCTGTAACTGCATAGACTTTAAATTCTTACAGATATGGAAACCTGTATCCAGTGCCATGAAGACCAGTGGCCTAATGATAACAGAACTGTCTGTATCCAGAGGACCGTAGAATTTCTATCATATGAAGATCCCTTAGCACAATCTCTGGCTGCATTGTCACTTATTTCATCTTTAAATGCCACTTTAGTACTTTTGCTTTTCATAAAACAACATAAAACTCCTGTGGTTAAAGCCAATAACCAAACCCTCAGTTACATCCTCCTCTTGTCCCTCACATTGTCCTTCCTCTGCTGCTTCTTGTTCATTGGCCATCCAGAGGAGGTGACCTGCCTGCTCAGACAAGTTACATTTGGGATCAATTTCACAATCTCAGTATCTTGTGTTCTGGCTAAATCAGTCACAGTTGTCATTGCCTTCAATGCCACCAAGCCTGGAAGCAAGATAAAGAAATGGGTGGGGATAAGAGTGTCCATCTGCCTGGTCCTTCTCTGTACCCTGGTCCAGGTTGTGATATGCCTGGTCTGGCTGATCTCCTCCCCACCATTCCCAGACTATGACACTCACACTTACCCTGGGAAGATGATATTACAATGTAATGAAGGGTCTGTTCCTCTGTTCTACACTGTGATTGGTTACATGGGATTCCTGTCTGCATTAAGTTTCATTGTAGCTTTCCTGGTTAGGAAGTTACCAGCCAGTTTCAATGAGGCCCAGCTGATCACTTTCAGCATGCTGGTGTTCTGCAGTGTTTGGGTGTCCTTCATCCCAGCCTACCTGAGTACCAAGGGTAAATACATGGTGGCTGTGGAGATCTTTGCTATCCTGGCTTCCAGTGCAGGGTTACTGGGCTGTATATTCATTCCCAAGTGCTACATTATCTTGTTCCATCCTGAACATAACACCAGGAAACACATTGCTGGGAAAATATAACACCATTATATAACACAATTGTATGATACTTAAAGGGTAACTAAACTCATTTTAACACCTAATCTGAAAGCATCCCTAACCCAAAACATCAATGCAAATACTACACCAGTTTCATTTACATATTTGGATTTCATTATCACCTGTATGCATGGGCAGAGGGTGACATTTTGAATAGGGAAGGCTAAGCAAGTTTCCCTGGTCCTACACGGCAGTGGGAAGTGATGGGCTAATCCCCGCCCTCTTTCAATGGACAGGCCTCCTTTATCCAATAAAAACATACGCTTACCTCCCCCAATCCAGTCTTTTTTTTCCCTGTCCTCGCTTCATGCAGGTTTCTCCTCTTGCTCCCCCTCGCTATTTGCCAGATTGGGTCTCAGCAGCTCTCCCCGATCTGAAGCCCTGCACCATTCATTTATGAAATGTGCAGGGGCAGCCAGCGCCCGCTAGGAACACGGACTGGGAACCGGGAGGACTTGGGTCGCGCCATTACGTCACATGCGCACCGATAGTGGCGCAAAAATTCAAATATAGCAGCGTTCCTTCCCAGTTTCATGGAGGTTCCTCCTTCCAGCTCCTTCTCAGCAGCTCGTTTAAGAATTTTTGCGCTGTTTCCAAGCCACTACTGCCTATATCTTGTAAGTGGAAGCTTCAGTGACAGGTGCATGGATAAACTTTCTCCTTTACTTATGGTGTTCTTTGTTCCAGTGTCTGATGAGCTCCAGGAAACGCACCAGGTCTGGATCCAGGGGGTGAGCCAACAATTAAAGAGCATGCCTAAAAAAAAATTAAAAAATAATTTCAGGTAAGTAATATGTTGTTTTTTTTCAGCAGATCTTCCTCAAGACACAGGGATGAAGAAGATCATCATTATCATCGCAGATCAAGACAGGAATGTGTTCTCTGCAATAACCAAGCCACCAGAGGAGGGAAGTTATGTTCAGATTGTATTGTCAGACAATCTAGCCCATCTATGGACAATATTGCCAGTATGGTCAAAAGGATGATGGATAGCTCCCTGGAAAATTTCGCTTCAAAATTTACAGATAACATTATGTCCAAGGTGGAATCGCTAATTAATCAGCCCAATAGGGCAGAGGAAGTCGCAGGACCCTCAGATCAAAGAGCCTCCAACCCTTCCCCTCAAGAAGCAAGCGAAGAAACTGATCAATTCAACCAATCTCTTACAGATAAAATCGGTTGATCATTAAAATGAAGAGGTCTCTTAAGATTGTAGAATCACCAAAACAGATTTACATCAGATCTAACGTTTTCTGATTCAAGTCAGGACTCTGCAAACTTTTTCATTCACGATCAAATAAAAGAGATAATCAAAAAAGAATGGGCCAATCCTGATAAGAGATTTCCCATTTCGCAAAACTTCAAAAGGACTTACCCTTTCTGCCAGGAAGATGTAGCAGCTTGGGAGATTATTTCAAAAATTGACACAGCCATAGCAAAAGTGGCTAGAAAAACGGCTCTCGCAACAGAAGATACTGTTAACCTGAAAGACCCTATTGATCGAAGAGAGGAAGCTCTCCATAAGAAATCTTTTTCCATTACAGGAGCATCTCTTAGGCCAGCTATAGCTATCACCAGCCTGGCAATTGCTAATAGGATTTGGTTAAAAGATTTAGAGGATGCCATCAGATCAGGCATCCCCAGAGAAGAGTTGCTCCTTCTTTTCCCTGACATTAGATCATCCAATGAATACATAGCTGAAGCATCGCTAGACTTGATCAAACTCATGGCGAAATTAACAGCTACATCAGTGGTGGCCAGACATTCTCTGTGGCTGAAACAATCGAAAGCAGATACTTTTTCCAAGCAAGGTCTTACGGGTCTCCCATTTGAAGGTGATCTCTTGTTTGGTTCAGGATTAGAGAATTCAATTGACAAAAATTCTTCCAAAAAATCTCTCCCTACTGCTAGAACTGCTAGAAGAACTTTTCAGGCACAGAGTCAGATTAATCTTAAAGATGCCAAGCAATATCGTCCAGGTAGGCCATTCAGCCAAAGGGGAAGTTGGAAGTCGGATTTTCGCCAACAGCCCTTTCGAGGTAGAGGATTTTCTGGAAAATCTAAACAATGACGGTCTGGGAGCCTGCTCGACAGAAGTAGGAGGGAGACTTCGTCACTTCAGGTCAACTTGTGCTCTAACCACTTCAGACAAATGGGTAGTCAAAACAATCTCTCATGGCTATCGTCTAGAGTTCAACAACATTCCAGAAACAAACTGTTTTGTAAAATCAAAAACCCCTTCATCCTCTTCAGAGAAAGCACAACTTACAGCTCTCCTTCTCGATTGGGAACGATCAAAGATAATCGAACAAATAGCTACAAGAGAGCACAGATTAGGAACCTACTGCCCCTTGTTTCTAAGGAAGAAGAAATCAGGGGAATTAAGACCTATCCTCAACTTAAAACAACTCAACAAATCTCTCAGGATAAAACATTTCAAGATGGAGTCTCTGAAGTCAATCTCTTTTCACCTATCAGAAGGCAACTGGATGAGCAAAATATATAAAAAATGTATATCTTCATGTTCCCATATTCAGCGGCCACAGGAAATTTCTGCGTTTCCACATCATGGGGAAGCATTTCCAGTACAAACTTCCGTTCGGGCTAGCCACAGCCCCAAGGGTTTTCTCAAAAGTTCTAGCTCAAGACAAGAATACATTGAAGTATCATCTTCTCCAGACCATTCAATGTCTCCAAGCCCATGGTTGGATTATAAATACAGAGAAATCGATTCTCACCCCATTGAGAAAGATTACTTTTCTGGGCTCCATTCTAGATTCTGCCAGGTTTCAGATATCTCTCCCAAGGGAAAAGGCTATAGATCTGGCGAGGGAAATAAAAAAATTAATTCGCCAGCCTATCAACAATGCTTGGACTTGCCAACACATTATAGGGAAACTGATATCCACGACTCAGTCAGTAAAGTGGGCGATGCTGCACATCAGAGATCTCCACATGTCATTCTTAACCCAATTTACCCACTTACAGGACCAGAACCAACTGATTGTTCTTCCTCCAACGGTAATGGTTCAACTTCTATGGTGGACAAACCCTGGAAATTTCCTTCCCATATCCCTTTAGGGACCCCTGTTGGGTAATCATTACCACGGATGCCAGCCCCCGTGGTTGGGGGGCTATCTTGGGGAACCATACAGCCCAAGGGACATGGTCCAGGAAGTTATCATCGTTACCTCAGAACATGAGGGAGATGTGGGCAGTGTGGAAGGCCCTTCAGTCCAGATTAGTGGGACGAGCTGTGATGATCCACTCAGACAATACTTCAGTGGTAGCCTACATATGCAAGAAAGGGGGCACACGGAGCAAACTTTGGAATGTAGCAAAGCTGATTTTGTCTTGGGCAGAGCACAATATTGCGGACACAGCAAAACATGTGCCAGGAAACAACAACAAGAAAGCAGACTTTCTCAGCAGACGGACACTCCACCCGGGAGAATGGAAACTTCACCAAGAAGTCTTCAACAAAATAGTTTAAATCTGGGGCCATCCCCTCATAGACTTGATGGCTTCAGACCACAACTGTCAGCTCCCTACGTTCTGTTCCAGGTTCAAAACCCGCTCAAGTCTCCTAACGGATGCTTTTTCAATCAAGTGGGATTGGCAGCTAATGTATGTATTTCCCCCTATGACCATGATCCAGAGGGTCTTGAAAAAGATCAAGGAGGATGGAGCAACGGTAATTGCAGTCCTTCCTTGGTGGCCGAGGAGGCCTTGGTTTTCATCAGCCCACCAGATGTCTATTTCCCCTCCGTTCAGACTACCAATGAGGAAAGACCTTCTATCTCAAAGGCCGATACTCCATCCAGATCCAAACAGCCTGAAGCTGGCGGCTTGGCTACTGAAACAAACTTAATGATAGACAGAAGTCTGTCTACTAGTAGTATATCAACCTTGTTAGCATCCAGGAAAATCTCGACTTCTTCAAAATACTACAGAACCTGGGGGATTTTTTCAGACTGGTGTGCTAAAAGGAATATTTTAGCCTGTTCCACTTCTGTGGAGAATATCATTGAGTTTCTCCAGGAGGTGTTTAATAAAGAATTGAGTCTATCCTCACTTAAAAGTCAGGTTTCTGCCATTTCGGCCTTAACTAACACCAGATGGGCATTAGACCTCTTGATTGTAAGGTTTTTCAAAGGTGTAAATCAACACCAAGTCCTTCCAGAAGACCAACTGTTCCCCCCTGGGATCTTGCTCTGGTCCTCAAGGCCTTCCAGCTATCGCCATTCGAGCCTCTGGAGTCTTGCAGTCTTAAAGTTTTGACCCTTAAAACAGTGTTTTTAGTGGCCATCACCTCTGCTCGTAGGGTAGCAGAAATTCAGGCTCTTAGAGCCTCTGAACCATATCTAGTATTTCTCCAGGATAAGGTTATTTTAAGACCGGATCCAGCATTTATTCCTAAAGTAATTTCTGATTTCCATATAAATCAAGACATCATTCTACCAACCTTTTTACCACAGGAAGAGTTGGGGAACGTGGAATACAATGCCTCATTGGATATAGGCAAAATATTGAAAATCCAATAACTCACGGTTTGCAGATCAGGAGCATACTGCCAGACGAAAAAAGGTTGCTTCCAGCGCTCACTGCACCTCCGAAAATGCCGGCTCCCAAACGGCCCAGATACAACTCACAAAAGGTAAGAATGGAGGCAGGCAGCCAGAAAGCCCATAAAAACCCGTCTTTATTAGTTCACCATATAAAAACAGCACATCGGATACAAACTAAGCGCCCACATAATATTGAAAATATATATCCAGAGAACATCCTCTTTCCGCAAATTTATCAATTTCTCGGGGAGCAAAATTGGTCTAAAAACATCTAAATCCACTATTGCATATTGGATAAAGTCATGTATCAGACAAAGTTATGATTCTATGGCAGTAATCCAACCTTCTAGGGTGACAGCACACTCCACCAGGGCGGTGGCAGCGTCCTGGGCCTTCTCTGCCCAGGTATCTCCAGAAGACATATGCAAGGCTGCTACCTGGTCTTCTTTATCTACTTTCATCAAACATTACAAGCTTGATGTAGCTTGGGCCAAAGACACTGAATTTGGCAGATCCATCCTTTTGTTAGGATGTCATAATAAATTAAGTTGATTGCAGCATATATTCCCTCCCAGACTATTTATTGCTTCTAAGTTCCCATCACTTCCCACTGCCGTGTAGGACCAGGGAAAACAAAAATTACATCAAAAACTTACCGTAATTTAAATTTCCTGGTCCATAACAGTGGAAATATTTCCCCCCTTTTTTCTTCTTATATGTTTCTTAACCAGCTTAGTCTTTAGCTCGGACAAGAATTCAAAGACTGGATTGGGGGAGGTAAGCGTACGTTTTTATTGGATAAAGGAGGCCTGTCCATTGAAAGAGGGCGGGGATTAACCCATCACTTCCCACTGCCATGTTACGGACCAGGAAATTAAAATTACGGTAAGTTTTTGATGTAATTTTTGTTATCATTGCTGCAAAAATCTTTAGGCCCCATCCCTTTCCACACCCCAGGTCACTCCCACCATATATGTAAAACAACACAAGGGAGTGTCAGTGCCGTGCCCCTTTTCATACCCCCAAGGCCACACCTACTTTACATTTTACACAACATAAAGTGATAGTTTAAATGGGTAATAATATGCTTGGCTCAGAGAAATGGGCAAGAATATGCTTGGCACAGAAATGGGCAATATGCTTGGCCCAGAGAAATGGGTAATATGCTTGGCACAAAGAAATGGGCAATAATATGCTTGACACAGAAATGGGCCATAATATGCTTGGCATACAGAAATGGGCAATATTCGTGGCTCAGAGAAATGGTCAATAATATGCTTGGCACAGAAATGGGCAATATGCTTGGCACAGAGAAATGGGCAATATGCTTGGCACAGAGAAATGGGATATAATATGCTTGGCACAGAAATGGGCAATATGCTTGGCACAGAGAAATGGGCAATAATATGCTTGGCACAGAAATAGACAATATGCTTGGCACAGACAAATGGGCAATAATATGCTTGGCACAGAAATGGGCGATATGCTTGGCACAGAAATGGGAAATATGCTTGGCACAGAGAAACGGCAATAATATGCTTTGCACAGAAATGTATGTATGTATAATTTTATTTATAAAGCGCCACTTGGATACGCAGCACTGTACAGAATATACAAACAAGGGGATAAGTGCAAGCAATTATACAGATTAATTAAAATTAAATTAAATTAAATACAATTTCATACATCGGTTAAGAAAGCATATATATAAATTATGTATAAATTGATAAGTGCAACAAACCTTGACACAATAGGAATGAGAACCCTGCCCCAAAGAGCTTACAATCTACGTGGGAGGGACAACATACAGATACAAGTTTGGGGGGGGATGAGTTCAAAGTGCTTAAAAGGGCTAACAATCATTTGTTGTGCTGATGCTCAGAAAGGTAGGAGAACAGTCTAGATTTGAAAGTATTAATGGATGTCACCAGGCGAAGCGAGAGAGGGAGAGAGTTCCAAAGGTAGGGAGCAGCAAGAGAGATCGGTTTAAGGTGGGAGGCAGCAGTGTTTGTGGGGGTCTTTGGAGAAGATTTCCTTGAGAGGAACGGAGGGCACGGCCTGGACCATAAGGGACCAAGAGAGAAGATAAGTATGGAGGTGAAGTAGAGTGAAGGAATTTAAAGGTTAAAAGCAGGGTGTTGAATATGATTCTTTGTTTGATGGGAAGCCACCCTATGGACTGAAATATCGGGGTTCCGGGTTCTCTTTTGGAGGAGAGTGAGATGAGAGGCTGGGAGTCCAAGCAGTAGAATGTTACAGTAGTCAAGACGGGAGATTATAAGGGCATGGGTGAACATTTTAGAAGTGGAAAGAGAGAGAAAAGGGCGGATCTTGGCAATATTGCAAAGGAGAAAACAACAGGTCCTAGCGACATTGTTAATGTGATAATGGAAGGAGAGAGAGGAGTCAAAGATCACTCCACGGCAGTGTGCAGATTCAACTGGGTTAATGACCAAATTGCCAATAGAGATGGAGAAGGGAGGACTAGGTCCCAGTTTAGGCAGGAAAATGATTAATTCCATTTTGGATAGATTGAGTTTAAGGCGGCGGGGCACCATTCAGGAAGAGATAGAGAGCAGACATTTAGAGATTTGGGATTGAACTTCAGGGGTTAGCGCGGGGGTGGACAAGTAAATTTGGGTATCATCAGCATATAAGTGATACTTAAAGCCAAAGGAACTGATTAATTCTCCCAGAGAGATAAGAGATAGTGTAGAGGGAGAACAGCAAAGGTCCTAAAACAGAGCCCTGAGGGACACCCACACTAAGCGGAACAGGAGAGGAAGTCTTATTAGCAAAAGAGACAGAGAAAGATCTGTTAGAGAGATAAGAAGACAACTACGCCGCAGCTTGATTTCGGATGCCCAGAGAATATAGAATCTGCATAAGAAGAGAGTGGTCCACAGTATCAAAGGCAGCCGATAGGTCAAGGAGAATGAGGACTGAGAACTGTCCTTTGGCTTTGGCAGCTTGTAGGTCATTTGAGACTTTGCAGAGGGCCATTTCAGTTGGAATCCTGATTGCAATGGGTCCAATAATTTATTAGCATGGAGGTATTTAGTAATGCGTGTAGAGACAAGACGTTCAAGGAGTTTTGGTGCAATATGCTTGGCACAGAGAAATGGGCGATATTATGCTTGGCACAGAAATGGGCAATATGCTTTGCACAGAGAAACTGGCAATAATATGCTTTGCACAGAAATGGGTAATATGCTTGGCACAGAGAAATGGGCAATATGCTTGGCACAGAGAAATGGTCAATATGCTTGGCACAGAGAAATGGGCAATATGCTTGGCACAAAAAAATGGGCAATATACTTGGCAGACACACAGTACACATAACTTTCAGTTACTTTTCTTCTTGCTGCTTGCTGAGGAAAGGCTCCAGACATCCAGGGAAGCTCTGGGGCAGGAGGGGGTGGAGCTTTGTGTTCTGATTCCTTTGCTCTGGTGGGAAGTCCCTTGCTCTGGTGGGAAGTCCCAGGCTCAATAAAGTTTTTGTTTAAAAAAAACACGGAACTTCAGGTTATTGAAAAAACTTTATTTACACTGACAATGCCTGGCCGGCCAGGTAAAGTCCAGGAGATTAGGAGGGGCGCCAGTTAATGTTGGGAGCTATGGGAGGAGCTACTGACACCAGCACACCCACAACACCCCCCTCCCCCGGTGATGCATCAGAAAACATACATCTTTAAAGGTAGACTACTTTATTTTTGGGCAGATTTCACTTGGGAAGGCTAAGCCTTCCTAAGCCTTATGCAAAATCCACCTATGCCTGTATGCAGATGATATCCAAATTTACATCTCTGCCCCAGATCTCACTACACTAACATCCCAGGTCCCCAACTGCCTTAGTGCCATCTCTGACTTCATGTCCTCCCACTTCCTCAAGCTAAACATGGATAAGGCTGAACTTGTCCTTTCCCCACCCTCATGCTCTGTTCCCCTCCCTAGTCTCACTATTAATATTAACAACACACCCATATCACCATCTCCTTGTTTCCGCTGCCTAGGAATAACGATAGATTCAGATCTTGCCATCAAACCCCATGTCAACACGCTTACCAACTCCTGTCCTCTCCAACTCAAAAACATCTCCCGCATTCGACCCTTCCTCACAAAAGTAGCTACCAAAATCCTAGTCCATGCCCTAATCATATCCCGGCTAGACTACAGCAACACACTCTGTGTGGTTTACTAAACAACCGCCTGGCACCACTTCAATCCATTCTCAACTTTGCTGCCCGGCTCATTCATTTCTCTTCTCGCTTCTCTAATGCCTCTCCTCTCTGTCAGTCCCTCCACTGGTTGCCCATCACGCAAAGGATCCAGTTGAAGCTGCTTACCCTATCCTATAAAGTAATCCAAAAGGGTGATCCTGCACACACCTAGTTAAATTTGATAGACAGCATGCTGGGTGCTCAATGGCCGACTGAGGCAAGGTAATCACAAATGTAGAAAGTATATAGAAGCCATGCACACCAGACTTGAGTAATCCTGTGTATTTTATTGTATCATATACAGGTACATCAAAGTGACGTTTCGGTACAGAGTACCTTCTTCAGACAAAATATTTATTACAATGTATCATTAAAAGAAGAACCTTATATAGACCCAGGAAGTATATCTTTAGTGACACCTAGAGGAAAAACCATAAATTACACCAGAATAAATATACACCATAAAACAGTAGTAGCAATAATAGAAAAAGTTAAAAACAATATTATGAAACAATCATCTTTTGGGCAGAAAGCAGGATAGTCCTAAATTGGAGTTTAATCCCTTAGGGAATAAAGAATCCAGAAGGATTCTCTGCAAAGTAGCAGCGATTGTCTGTCCCCTCCCCTAGATGGTTGGGGAACATGATCGATAACCATTCCTTTTAGATCAACTACCGAATGTTTAAGTTCAACAAAGTGTGTGGCTACAGGGGTGTCCTCATATTTTACTTTAGATGTACCAGTGCCCTCTTGGGATCTTTGTAAGGCAAGTTTGATATCGCTTCAATGGCGTTGCATTCTCTTCTTGAATGGTCCAATAGTCTTCCCTATATATATTAAAGAACAAGGGCATCTCAATAAATAAATACAAAATTCAGTAAGACAGTTAAAATACCCCCTAATATTAAAATTATTTCCAGAATATGGATGGTTAAAAGAGGGTCCTGTTATCATAGAGTTGCATACGTTGCAATTACAACATCTGTAACACCCTTTCTTATTAGAAAAGGAAAATGCTACTTTCTTGTATTTAGATATAGGGTCCGCTTGGACAAGTTTAGAATACAGAGAAGGACCTTTTTTATATACACATCTCGGTTTCAATTTTGTCTCATCAGCCATATTCGGATCCCCAGCGATAACTGGCCAATACTTGTCAAGGTTAGACCTAATGATATGGGATTTGGTGTTACATTTTTGTACAAAGGGAACCCCCTTTATTTCCTTAGATTTATTTCGGGGGAGTTTAGCCTGCATTTTGGCTTTAGATACTAGAGCCTCAGGATAGCTACGGGCCAAGAATTTTTTTGTCATGACCTCCAATTGATGGTCAGCATCCTGGGCATCATTACAGATGCGTAACACTCTAGTAAATTGTGATTTTGGAAGACCTCTGATCACATGGGGAGGATGAAAACTCTGACCAGATAATATGGTGTTACGGTCAGTTGGTTTGACAAAAAGGGAAGTTTGAAAAACACCCTCCTGATTTGTTATCTGTACATCGAGAAAATTAATAACATGAGGAGAAATACTAGCAGTGTACACAATCTTACTGTCTAAACTGTTAAGAAAAGACAAGAATTCATTAGCAGTATCATTGGAACCTGCCCATACCATAAACAGATCGTCTATATATCTATAGAACCCTTTACAATATGTTTTAAACAAATCATTATGATAAATATGACATTCTTCCAAGTACCCAATATACAAATTAGCATACGAAGGAGCTGTCGGACTTCCCATGGCTGTGCCAACTGTCTGAATATAGAAGTCATTCTCAAACTTAAAGAAATTATTCCTAAGAATAAAATCAAGACATTCTATAAGAAACTCGGTCGGGGGAACGGGGACCACACGTCTAGAAAGTGTCTTGCTGCTTCGAGTCCTTTGTGATGTTCGATATTAGTATAAAGGGACATAATGTCCGCAGTGATAAGTAAATGATCCGTATGCGATATATTGATCGTAGACAATTTTTTCAGAAAATCACCAGAGTCTATCCTATAAAGCACTATCCAACACAGCCCCTTCATATATCTCAGAGCTGATTCACCAACCCCATCCCAGATGTAACCTCCGATCTGCAGATTATATCCTCCTCTCATCCACCCTGGTCACATCTTCCCATGCCTGCATTCAGGACTTTGCTGCCCCATTGCCTTCCTCTGACTGTCCGTCGCTCACCATCCCTTAATACCTTCCAACGTAACCTTAAAACCCACCTTTTCAAGCAAGCATATAACCTGGCCTAAACATTACACTTTTACTACCCAATATGATCCAACCCACCATTCATACTCCACTGCCAATCTATTTACAGCCTACTGATTCCCGCAACCTTATGTCTCACCCATATTTCTTCTAAACTGTAAGCTCTTTGGGCAGGGTCCTCTTTCCTATTGTATCACGGTATTGCTGGAAGTAACACATCACTGCGTGCTTATATTATGTATTACCTGTGTATGTAATATGTAAAACTTTGTACAGTATAACATGTATTACCCTGTATGTAATGTATGACTATGTAATTGTAAAGCACCACGGAAGATGTTGGCACTATATGAATCAATAATAATAATAATAAAATGTTAAAAATAACAACTTTAACACAGTAGGAGCACCATAGAGAGAATAAATGGGGACGAGTCACAGAATCATCGGGTTAACTAGTTAAATCAATAAACAGACCTAGCAAATGGAGAGGTTATTGTGCTAATATGAATGTACTCTGTGTATATGCTTTCTGTAGTTGCCCTATAAGCAGAATAAAAAGATCTCCTAATGTTATATGTCGTTTTTATTAATTGTCGTTAAACTTTATTAGAATTTCTTGGCATTTGCATGTTCTATAATTAGTAACATAGTAATTAAGGATGAATAAAGACATACATCCATCAAGTCCAACCTATTCACCCCCTTTTTTTTTTCTTTTTTTTTTTAACCCTACCTAACAGTTGATCCAGAGGAAGGCAAAAAAAAAACAGCTAAAAAAGGGAGAAAAAAATCCTTCCTGACTCCTAACGGCAATCGGAAAGTATCCCTGGATCAACCCGATCTATATGCATTAATACCAGTAATTCTCAATATTTTTTACTTTTAGAAACTTATCCAGGCCTTTTTTAAAGCTACTCAATGAACTTGCCATTACCACATCTGCTGGAAGACAGTTCCACAGTTTCACCGTTCTCACTGTAAAGAAACCTTTCCTAACCTGAACATGAAATGTCTTTCTTCCAACCTTAAAGGGTGTCCACGAGTCCTCTGATATGACCGATTAGTGAACAATGCACCAGAGAGTTCATTGTATGGGCCATTAATATATTTGTATAAGGTTATCATGTCCCCATGAGAACATCGCTTCTCCAATATAAACAGCCCTAACTTGTCTAATCTGCCTGCATATTCAAGCCCCTCCATTCCCCTTATTAATTTAGTTGCCCTTCTCTGAACTGCTTCAATTTCCAAGATGTCCCTTTTGTATATGGGATTCCAAAACTGCACCGCATATTCCAAATGAGGTCTTACCAGTGCCTTGTAAAGAGGGAGAATAATATTTTTCTCTCTTGAATCTATTCCCCTCTTTATACAAGACAATATCTTGCTAGCTCTAGCCGTTGCTACCTGGCATTGTTTGCTATAGCTAAGTCTGTTATCTACCAGAACCCCCAAATCTTTTTCCATTACAGATGCACTTAACACAGAGTTATTTATGGTGTAGGTGGCACAGGGATTATTAAATCGTAAATGCATCACCTTACATTTATCACCATTGAATCTCATCTGCCATTCTGCTGCCCATTTTGATAATCTATCTAGGTCAGCTTGCAGCACTTGCACATCATTTGAAGTTTCCAAAGCTCTGCATAGTTTAGTGTCATCAGCAAACACTGAGACCTTGCTCTCAATGCCCCCTTCTAAGTCATTTATAAACAGATTAAACAGAAGCGGCCCCAGTACAGAACCCTGAGGCACTCCACTTAGAACTTTAGCCCACATAGATGTAGCTCCATTAACCACCACTCTCTGTTTGCGATCCAATAACCAGTTCTCTTTCGCAAAATCCAAGTATACCACATCTACTGCTGTGGCTGAATCTAACTTCTTACTCGCTTCTTCATAAAAAACAATTACATTTGTCTGGCATGATCTATTTCTCATAAATCCATGCTGACTACTACTAATAGATCCCATAACAACGTTTCCAGCACCTTCCCTACCACTGATGTTAGGCTTATAGGTCTATAGTTACCAGGCTGTGAACGACTACCTTTTTTGAATATTGGTATTACATCGGCTTTTTTCCAATCCAGCGGCACATCCCCAGACCAAAGTGAATCTGAAAAGATAAGAAACAGTGGTCTAGATAGAACTGAACTAAGCTCTTTTAAAATCTGAGGAAGCAATCCATCCGGTTCTGGGGCTTTATTGATATTAACTTTGTCTAATTGTTTCTGTACCATATCCTCTGTTAGCCAATGTGAATACTCTTCATTTCTTCCCTGTATATTATTACAATCCCTGCTGTAAGGACAAGGATTCTCAACAGTAAAAACCGATGTAAAAAAATGGTTTAGCAGATTAGCCTTTTCGGCATCCTCTACAACCACCTCAGCCCCATTATTTAATGGTCCCACATTTTCAGTCCTCATCTTTTTACCATTTATATACTTAAAAAACATTTTGGGGTTGGACTTGCTTTGTTCGGCAATCCTTATTTCATTTTCTATTTTAGCTAATTTAATTGCTTTCTTGCACTCTTTATTACAGCTTTTATACTCCCTGTAAGCCTGTTCTGTTCCCTCTGATTTCAAAATTTTAAAAGCCTTTTCTTTTTTTCCATTTCCTTTTTTACCTGAGCATTAATTATTTATTATTAATAAAAACAATGGAATTATAAAAAAAAGTTTTAAATAAAAATCTATCTTTTTGTGAAAGATTAGTGGCCTTCTTCTCTATGAAATGCCTAAATGTTTTAATGGGATATATTTACCCCCAAAAGCACCCCAAACCCTTACACATTTAAGTAATAATAAAAACTGTTAGGGCTATGCACTGAGAGACATTATCGCTCTCTATTGCCTACTCTAGGCAATGCACTGAGACGATAGCAGCTCCCAGTGTGAAACAAATTGAATTTTCCCATTCCAAAACTTTAAACGCAACTTAATGATGGCATTAAAGTTTTTTTCGTAAAGAGCCACACACCTTGCAACATTTGTGCGACACACTTTTTGCGTACTGCCGCAACCGCTGTAAGTTATGAGTTAAAGTAAAGTTAACCCTTGGTACATGGGTTAACATGACTTTTAGATGGAAAAAGCTGTATAAGGCTCTCTGTACATAGCCCTGAATGTTTTTCTTTATAATTTTGTAAGTATACTGGATTTTTAGTGAAATTAACAGTTTTGACAACAATATTTTGAACGTTATATAGTTTGGTTGCAAAATTTCTGTTCTCATAATTTTTTTTAAAGCGCTTTATAGCAGAGAATAATCAAGGACTGCCTAAGCCAGTTTCATTGGGGTGTTCAAATATCATGCAAAGGCTTCAGTAAATTTGGTTTTCATTCACTAATTAATGTACATGTTCAATATATATAGTATCCCTGTACCAACCAGAACTACAGTATATGTATTAAAACCAGTAATTCTCAATATTATATAGTATCCCCCGATTACCAACCAGGACTACAGTATGTATTAATACCATTAATTCTAATATTATATAGTTCCCTGTACCAACCAGAACTACAGTAATGTATTAATACCAGTAATTCTCAATATATAGTATCCCGTACCAACCAGAACTACAGTATATGTTAATACCAGTAATTCTCAATATTATATAGTATCCCTGTACCAACCAGAACTACAGTATATGTATTAATACCAGTAATTCTCAATATTAATAGTATCCCTGTACCAACCAGAACTACAGTATATGTATTAATACCAGTAATTCTCAATATATATAGTATCCCGTACCAACCAGAACTACGTATATGTATTAATACCAGTTAACTCAATATTAATAGTATCCCGTACCAACCAAACTACAGTATATGTATTAATACAGTAATTCTCAATATTATATAGTATCCCTGTACCAACCAGAACTACAGTAATTGTATTAATACCAGTAATTCTCAATATTATATAGTATCCCTGTACCAACCAGAACTACCGTATATGTATTAATACCAGTAATTCTCAATATTATATAGTATCCTGTACCAACCAGAACTACAGTATATGTATTAATACCAGTAATTCTCAATATTATATAGTATCCGTACCAACCAGAACTAATATATGTATTAATACCAGTAATTCTCAATATTATATAGTATCCCGTACCAACCAGAACTACAGTATATGTATTAATACCAGTAATTCTCAATATTATATAGTATCCCTGTACCAACCAGAACTACAGATATGTATTAATACCAGTAATTCTCAATATTATATAGTATCCCGTACAACCAGAACTACAGTATATGTTAATACCAGTAATTCTCAATATTATATAGTATCCCTGTACCAACCAGAACTACAGTATATGTATTAATACCAGTAATTCTCAATATATATTAGTATCCCTCTACCAACCAGAACTACAGTATGTATTAATACCAGTAATTCTCAATATATAGTATCCCTGTACCAACCAGAACTACAGTATATGTATTAATACCAGTAATTCTAAATTATATAGTTATCCCCGTACCAAACCAGAACTACAGTATATGTATTAATACCAGTAATTCTCAATATTATATAGTACCCTGTACCAACCAGAACTACAGTATATGTATTAATACCAGTAATTCTCAATATTATATAGTATCCCCGTACCAACCAGAACTACAGTATATGTATTAATACCAGTAATTCTCAATATTAATAGATTCCCTGTACCAACCAGAACTACAGTATATGTATTAATACCAGTAATTCTAATATTATATAGTACCCGTTACCAACCAGAACTACAGTATATGTATTAATACCAGTAATTCTCAATATTATATAGTATCCCTTACCAACCAGAACTACAGTTATGTATTAATACCAGAATTCTCAATATTATATAGTATCCCCGTTACCAACCAGAACTACAGTATATGTATAATACCAGTAATTCTCAATATTATATAGTAATCCCGTACCAACCAGAACTACAGTATAGTATTAATACCAGTAATTCTCAATATTATATAGTATCCCCGTACCAACCAGAACTACAGTATATGTATTAATACCAGTAATTCTCAATATTATATAGTATCCCTGTACCAACCAGAACTACAGTATATGTATTAATACCAGTAATTCTCAATATTATATAGTACCCCGTACCAACAGAACTACGTAATAGTATTAATACCAGTAATTCTCATATATATAGTATCCCTGTACCAACCAGAACTACAGTATATGTATTATACCAGTAATTCTCAATATTATATAGTATCCCGTACCAACCAGAACTACAGTATATGTATTAATACCAGTAATTCTCAATATTATAATATCCTGTACCAACCAGAACTACAGTATTATGTATTATACCAGTAATTCTCAATATTTAATAGTATCCCTGTACCAACCAGAACTACAGTATATGTATTAATACAGTAATTCTCAATATTATAAGTATCCGTACTACCAGAACTACAGTTTGTATTATATACAGTAATTCTCAATATTATATAGTATCCGTACCAACCAGAACTACAGTATAGTATTAATAACAGTAATTCTCAATATTATATAGTATCCCCCTACCAACCAGAACTACAGTAATGTATTAATACCATATAATTCTCAATATATATAGTATCCCGTACCAACCAGAACTACAGTATATGTATTAATAACAGTAATTCTCAATATTATATAGTATCCCCGTACCAACCCGAACTACAGTATATGTATTAATACCAGAATTCTCAATATTATATAGTATCCCCGTAACAACCAGAACTACAGTATATGTATTAATACCAGTAATTCTCATATTATATAGTATCCCGTACCACCAGAACTACAGTATATGTATTATATACAAATTCTCAATATATAGTATCCCGTACCAAACAGAACTACAGTATATGTATTAATACCAGTAATTCTCAAATATTATATAGTTCCCCGTACCAACCCGAACTCAGTATATGTATTAATACCAGTAATTCCATATATATAGTATCCCGTACCAACCAGACTACAGTATATATTATACCAGTAATTCTCAATATTATATGTATCCCGTAACCAACCAGAACTACAGTATAGTATTAATACCAGTAATTCTCAATATTATATAGTTCCCCGTACCAACCAGAACTACAGTATATGTATTAATACCAGTAATTCTCAATATTATATAGTATCCCTGTAACAACCGAACTACAGTATATGTATTAATACCAGTAATTCTATCAATTATATAGTATCCCTGTACCAACCAGAAACTACAGTTATAGTATAATACCAGTAATTCTCAATATTATATAGTATCCCCATACACAACCAGAACTACAGTATATGTATAATACAGTAATTCTCATATTATATAGTATCCGTACCAACCAGAACTACAGTATATGTATTAATACCAGTAATTCTCAAATTATATAGTATCCCTGTACCAACCAGAACTACAGTATATGTATTAATACCAGTAATTCTCAATATTATTAGTACCCTGTACCAACCAGAACTACAGTATATGTATTAATACAGTAATTCTCAATATTATATAGTATCCCCGTACCAACCAGAACTACAGTATATATATTAATACCAGTAATTCTCAATTTATATTAGTCCCTGTACCAAACAGAACTACAGTATATGTTAATACCAGTAATTCTCAATATTATAAGTATCCCTGTACCAACCAGAACTACAGTATAGTATTTATACCAGTAATCTCAATATTATATAGTATCCCGATACCAACCAGAACTACAGTAATGTATTAATACCAGTAATTCTCAATATTATATAGTATCCCTGTACCAACCAGAACTACAGTATAGTATTAATACCAGTAATTCTCAATTTATATAGTATCCCGTACCAACCAGAACTACAGTATATGTATTAATACCAGTAATTCTCAATATTATATAGTATCCCTGTACCAACCAGAACTACAGTATATGTATAATACCAGTAATTCTCAATATTATATAGTATCCCGTACCAAACAGAACTACAGTATATGTATTATACCAGTAATCTCAAATTTAATAGTTCCCCCATACCACAGAACTACAGTATATGTATTAATACCAGTAATTCTCAATATTATATAGTATCCCTGTACCAACAGAAACTACAGTATATGTATTAATACCAGTAATTCTCAATATTATATAGTATCCCGTACCAACCAGAACTACAGTATATGTATTAATACCAGTAATTCTCAATATTATTATAGTATCCCCATACCAACCAGAACTACAGTATAATGTATTAATACCAGTAATTCTCAATATTATATAGTATCCCGTACCAACCAGAACTACAGTATATGTATTAATACCAGTAATTCTCAATATTATATAGTATCCCCGTACCAACCAGAACTACAGTATATGTAATATACCAGTAATTCTTCAATATTATATTAGTATCCCTATACCAACCAGAACTACAGTATATGTATTAATACCAGTAATTCTTAATATTATATAGTATCCCCGTACCAACCAGAACTACAGTATATGTATTAATACCAGTAATTCTCAATATTATATAGTATTCCAGTACCAACCAGAACTACAGTATATGTATTAATACCAGTAATTCTCAATATTATTTAGTATCCCCGTACCAACCAGAACTACATTATTTGGCCCAACCGGCCATTTGCCAAAGCGACCGGCTGGCCGGAATGAATTGATGTTGGTGGCGGTGAAAATAGACGTAGCTGACAGATCAATGTGACCAACCGTGATTTACTAACATGTCCGATCGCCCGATCTGGTGAATTTTTGGCCCGCCCAATGTGTGAAAATATTGGTCAGTTTGCTAAAAAAATTTCCTCACACGCTAATAACTCAATGTGATCTCGCACACCCTGAAACACAAATCGCTACACATAAAGCATGTTTGTGATTTACTGTTTGAGCAAATAATACCCAGGACACCAGTAAACACACAAGACTCCAATGGTAAATGTAACATTAGTATAAAACATTCCCTATACAAACAGAAACCTACAGAACGGCTCGCTTAATATCCGTGACACTGCTCAATAAACGTCTCATTACAACACCAGTGTCAGAGAAGAACAGATCTCAGTAAGAGCTTTGTACTTCTCCATTACATGACATTCTGGGTACATACTAAACACGCCATTACATGACATTCTGGGTACATACTAAACACTGCTTGCTTGCACAAAGAGAAATGGGCAATATGCTTGGCACAAGAGAAATAGAAGGGCATATCTTAATGCTTGGCACAGATTGCAAGAAATGGGCAATATGCTTGGCACAGAGAAATGTGCAATAAATGCTTGGCACAGAAATGGGCAATATGTTTGGCACAGAGAAATGGGCAATATGCTTGCACAGAAAATGGGCAATAACATGCTGTCACAGAAATGGGCAATATTTGCACAAAAGGGAATTATGCTTGCACAAAAAAGGCAATATATGTTGGCACCGAAATGGGCAATATGCTTGGCACGAGAGAAATGGCAATATCTTGCACAGGAAAGGCATATGCTTTGCCAGAAAGAAAGGGTAATATGCCTTGGCACAGAGAAATGGGCAATATGCTTTGCACAGAGAAATGGTCAATAGCTTGGCACAGAGAAATGGGCAATATGCTTGGCACAAAAAAATGGGCAATTATGGCAGACACACAGTACACATAACTTTCAGTTACTTTTCTTCTTGCTGCTTGCTGAGGAAAGGCTCCAGACATCCAGGGAAGCTCTGGGGCAGGAGGGGGTGGAGCTTTGTGTTCTGATCCTTGCTCTGTGGAGTCCTTGCTCTGGTGGGAAGTCCCAGGCTCAATAAAGTTTTTGTTTAAAAAAAACACGGAACTTCAGGTTATTGAAAAAAACTTTATTTACACTGACAATGCCTGGCCGGCCAGGTAAAGTCCAGGAGATTAGGAGGGGGCCAGTTAATGTTGGGAGCTATGGGAGGAGCTACTGAGACCAGACACACCCACAACACCCCCCTCCCCCGGTGATGCATCAGAAAAACATACATCTTTAAAGGTAGACTACTTTATTTTTGGGCAGATTTCAATTGGGAAGGCTAAGCCTTCCTAAGCCTTATGCAAAATCCACCTATGCCGTATGCAGATGATATCCAAATTTACATCTCTGCCCCAGATCCACTACACTAACATCCCAGGTCCCAACTGCCTTAGTGCCATCTCTGACTTCATGTCCTCCCACTTCCTCAAGCTAAACATGGATAGGCTGAACTTGTCCTTTCCCCACCCTCATGCTTGTTCCCTCCCTAGTCTCACTATAAATTAACAACACACCCATATCACCATTCCTTGTTTCCGCTGCCTAGAATAACGATAGATTCAGATCTTGCCATCAAACCCATGTCAACACGCTACCAACTCCTGTCCTCTCCAACTCAAAAACATCTCCCGCATCACCCTTCCTCACAAAAGTAGCTACCAAAATCCTAGTCCATGCCCTAATCATATCCCGGCTAGACTACAGCAACACACTCTGTTGTGGTTTACTAAACAACCGCCTGGCACCACTTCAATCCATTCTCAACTTTGCTGCCGGCTATTCATTTTCTTTCTCGCTTCTCTCTAATGCCTCTCCTCTCTGTCAGTCCCTCCACTGGTTGCCCATCACGCAAAGGATCCAGTTGAGTAGGCTTACCCTATCCTATAAAGTAATCCAAAGGGTGATCCTGCACACACCTAGTTAAATTTGTAGACAGCATGCTGGGTGCTCAATGGCCGACTGAGGCAAGGTAATCACAAATGTAGAAAGTATATAGAAGCCATGCACACCAGACTTGAGTAATCCTGGTATTATTGTATCATATACAGGTACATCAAAGTGACGTTCGGTACAGAGTACCTTCTTCAGACAAAAATTTATTACAATGTATCATTAAAAGAAGAACCTTATATAGACCCAGGAAGTATATCTTTAGTGACACCTAGAGGAAAAACCATAAATTACACCAGAATAAATATCACCATAAAACAGTAGTAGCAATAGAAAAAGTTAAAAACAATATTATGAAACAATCATCTTTTGGGCAGAAAGCAGGATAGTCCTAAATTGGAATTTAATCCCTTAGGGAATAAAAAGGTAAATCCAGAAGGATTCTCTGCAAAGTAGCAGCGATTGTCTGTCCCCTCCCCTAGATGGTTGGGGAACATGATCGATAACCATTCCTTTTAGATCAACACCGAATGTTTAAGTTCAACAAAGTGTGTGGCTACAGGGGTGTCCTCATATTTACTTTAGATGTACCAGTGCCCTCTGGGATCTTTGTAAGGCAAGTTTATGTCGCTTCTAGGCGTTGCATTCTCTTCTTGAATGGTCCAATAGTCTTCCCTATATATATAAAGAACAAGGGCATCTCAATAAATAAATACAAAATTCAGTAAGACAGTTAAAATACCCCCTAATATTAAAATTATTTCCAGAATATGGATGGTTAAAAGAGGGTCCTGTTATCATAGAGTTGCATACGTTGCAATTACAACATCTGTAACACCCTTTTTTTAGAAAAGAAAATGCTACTTTCTTGTATTTAGATATAGGGTCCGCTTGGACAAGTTTAGAATACAGAGAAGGACCTTTTTATATACACATCTCGGTTTCAATTTTGTCTCATCAGCCATATTCGGATCCCCAGCGATAACTGGCCAATACTTGTCAAGGTTAGACCAATGATATGGGATTTGGTGTTACATTTTGTACAAAGGGAACCCTTATTTCCTTAGATTTATTTCGGGGGAGTTTAGCCTGCATTTTGGCTTTAGATACTAGAGCCTCAGGATAGCTACGGGCCAAGAATTTTTTTGTCATGACCTCCAATTGATGGTCAGCATCCTGGGCATCATTACAGATGCGTAACACTCTAGTAAATTGTGATTTTGGAAGACCTCTGATCACATGGGGAGAGATGAAAACTCTGACCAGATAATATGGTGTTACGGTCAGTTGGTTTGACAAAAAGGGAAGTTTGAAAAACACCCTCCTGATTTGTTATCTGTACATCGAGAAAATTAATAACATAGAGGAGAAATACTAGCAGTGTCACAATCTTACTGTCTAAACTGTTAAGAAAAGACAAGAATTCATTAGCAGTATCATTGGAACCTGCCCATACCACATAACAGATCGTCATATATCTATAGAACCCTTACAATATGTTTTAAACAAATCATTATGATAAATATGACTTCTTCCAAGTACCCAATATACAAATTAGCATACGAAGGAGCTGTCGGACTTCCATGGCTGTGCCAACGTCTGAATAGAAGTCATTCTCAAACTTAAAGAAATATTCCTAAGAATAAAATCAAGACATTCTATAAGAAACTCGGTCGGGGGAACGGGGACCACACGTTAGAAAGTGTCTTGCTGCTTCGAGTCCTTTGTGATGTTCGATATTAGTATAAAGGACATAATGTCCGCAGTGATAAGTAAATGATCGTATGCGATATATTGATCGTAGACAATTTTTTCAGAAAATCACCAGAGTCTATCCTATAAAGCACTATCCAAAACAGCCCTTCATATATCTCAGAGCTGATTCACCAACCCCATCCCAGATGAACCTCCGATCTGCAGATTATATCCTCCTCTCATCCACCCTGGTCACATCTTCCCATGCCTGCATTCAGGACTTTGCTGCCCCATTGCCTTCCTCTGACTGTCCGTCGTCACCATCCCTTAATACCTTCCAACGTAACCTTAAACACCACCTTTTCAAGCAAGCATATAACCTGGCCTAAACATTACACTTTTACTACCAATATGATCCAACCACCATTCATACTCCACTGCCAATCTATTTACAGCCTATGATTCCCGCAACCTTATGTCTCACCCATATTTCTTCTAACTGTAAGCTCTTTGGGCAGGGTCCTCTTTCCTATTGTATCACGGTATTGCTGGAAGTAACAACATCACTGCGTGCTTATATTATGTATTACCTGTGTATGTAATATGTAAAACTTTGTACAGTAAACATGTATTACCCTGTATGAAGTATATGACTATGTAATGTTAAAGCACCACGGAAGATGTTGGCACTATATGAATCAATAATAATAATAATAAAATGGTTAAAAATACAACTTTAACACAGTAGGAGCACCCATAGAGAGATAAATGGGACGAGTCACAGAATCATCGGGTTAACTAGTTAAATCAATAAACAGACCTAGCAAATGGAGAGGTATTGTGCTAATATGAATGTACTCTGTGTATATGCTTTCTGTAGTTGCCCTATAAGCAGAATAAAAAGATCTCCTAATGTTATATGTCGTTTTATTAATTGTCGTTAAACTTATTAGAATTTCTTGGCATTTGCAGTTCTATAATTAGTAACATATAATAAGGATGAATAAAGACATACATCCATCAAGTCCAACCTATTCACCCCTTTTTTTTTTCTTTTTTTTTTTTAACCCTACCTAACAGTTGATCCAGAGGAAGGCAAAAAAAAAAACAGCTAAAAAAGGGAGAAAAAAATCCTTCCTGACTCCTAACGGCAATCGGAAAGATCCCTGGATCAACCCGATCTATATGCATTAATACCAGTAATCTCAATATTTACTTTTAGAACTATCCAGGCCTTTTTTAAGACTACTCAATGAACTTGCCATTACCACATCTGCTGGAAGACAGTTCCACAGTTTCACCGTTCTCACTGTAAAGAAACCTTTCCTAACCTGAACATGAAATGTCTTTCTTCCAACCTTAAAGGGTGTCCACGAGTCCTTGATATGACGATTAGTGAACAATGCACCAAGAGTTCATTGTATGGGCCATTAATATATTTGTAAAGGTTATCATGTCCCATGAGAACATCGCTTCTCCAATATAAACAGCCCTAACTTGTCTAATCTGCCTGCATATTCAAGCCCTCCATTCCCTTATAATTTAGTTGCCCTCTCTGAACTGCTTCAATTTCCAAGATGTCCCTTTTGTATATGGGATTCCAAAACTGCACCGCATATTCCAAATGAGGTCTACCAGTGCCTTGTAAAGAGGGAGAATAATATTTTTCTCTCTTGAATCTATTCCCTCTTTATACAAGACATATCTTGCTAGCTCTAGCCGTTGCACTGGCATGTTTTGCTATAGCTAAGTCTGTTATCTACCAGAACCCCCAAATCTTTTTCCATTACAGATGCACTTAACACAGAGTTATTTATGGTGTAGGTGGCACAGGGATTATTAAATCGTAAATGCATCACCTTACATTTATCACCATTGAATCTCATCTGCCATTCTGCTGCCCATTTTGATAATCTATCTAGGTCAGCTTGCAGCACTTGCACATCATTTGAAGTTTCCAAAGCTCTGCATAGTTTAGGTCATCAGCAAACACTGAGACCTTGCTCTCAATGCCCCCTTCTAAGTCATTTATAAACAGATATTAAACAGAAGCGGCCCCAGTACAGAACCCTGAGTGCACTCCACTTAGAACTTTAGCCCACATAGATGTAGCTCCATTACCACCACTCTCTGTTTGCGATCCAATAACCAGTTCTCTTTCGCAAAATCCAAGTATACCACTCTACTGCTGTGGCTGAATCTAACTTCTTACTCGCTTCTTATAAAAAACAATTACATTTGTCTGGCATGATCTATTTCTCATAAAATCCCTGCTGAACTACTAATAGATCCCATACAACGTTTCCGCACCTTCCCTACCACTGATGTTAGGCTTATAGGTCTATAGTTTACCAGGCTGTGAACGACTACCTTTTTGAATATTGGTATTACATCGGCTTTTTTCCAATCCAGCGGCACATCCCCAGACCAAAGTGAATCTGAAAGATAAGAAACAGTGGTCTAGATAGAACTGAACTAAGCTCTTTTAAAATCTGAGGAAGCAATCCATCCGGTTCTGGGGCTTTATTGATATTAACTTTGTCTAATTGTTTCTGTACCATATCCTCTGTTAGCCAATGTGAATACTCTTCATTTCTTCCCTGTATATTATTACAATCCCTGCTGTAAGGACAAGGATTCCAACAGTAAAAACCGATGTAAAAAAATGGTTTAGCAGATTAGCCTTTTCGGCATCCTCTACAACCACCTCAGCCCCATTATTTAATGGTCCCACATTTTCAGTCCTCATCTTTTTACCATTTATATACTTAAAAAACATTTTGGGGTTGGACTTGCTTTGTTCGGCAATCCTTATTTCATTTTCTATTTTAGCTAATTTAATTGCTTTCTTGCACTCTTTATTACAGCTTTTATACTCCCTGTAAGCCTGTTCTGTTCCTCTGATTTCAAAATTTTAAAGCCTTTTCTTTTTTTTTCCATTTCCTTTTTTACCTGAGCATTAATTATTTATTATTATAAAAACAATGGAATTATAAAAAAAGTTTTTAAATAAAAATCTATCTTTTTGTGAAAGATTAGTGGCCTTCTTCTCTATGAAATGCCTAAATGTTTTAATGGGATATATTTACCCCCAAAAGCACCCCAAACCCTTACACATTTAAGTAATAATAAAAACTGTTAGGGCTATGCACTGAGAGACATTATCGCTCTCTATTGCCTACTCTAGGCAATGCACTGAGACGATAGCAGCTCCCAGTGTGAACAAATTGAATTTTCCCATTCCAAAACTTTAAACGCAACTTATGATGGCATTAAAGTTTTTTCGTAAAGAGCCACACACCTTGCAACATTTGTGCGACAACACTTTTTGCGTACTGCCGCAACCGCTGTAAGTTATGAGTAAAGTAAAGTTAACCCTTGGTACATGGGTTAACATGACTTTTAGATGGAAAAAGCTGTATAAGGCTCTCTGTACTAGCCCTGAATGTTTTTCTTATAATTTTGTAAGTATACTGGATTTTTAGTGAAATTAACAGTTTTGACAACAATATTTTGAACGTTATATAGTTTGGTTGCAAAATTTCTGTTCTCATAATTTTTTTTAAAGCGCTTTATAGCAGAGAATAATCAAGGACTGCCTAAGCCAGTTTCATTGGGGTGTTCAAATATCATGCAAAGGCTTCAGTAAATTTGGTTTTCATTCACTAATTAATGTACATGTTCAATATATATAGTATCCCTGTACCAACCAGAACTACAGTATATGTATTAAAACCAGTAATTCTCAATATTATATAGTATCCCTGTACCAACCAGAACTACAGTATATGTATTAATACCAGTAATTCTCAATATTATATAGTAACCCCGTACCAACCAGAACTACAGTATATGTATTATACCAGTAATTCTCAATATTATATAGTATCCCTGTACCAACCAGAACTACAGTAAGTATTAAAACCAGTAATTCTCAATATTATATAGTATCCATGTACCAACCAGAACTACAGTATATGTATTAATACCAGTAATTCTCAATATTATATAGTATCCTGAACCAACCAAACTACTTATATGTATTAATACCAGTAATTCTCAATATTATATAGTATCCCTGTACAACCAGAAACTACAGTATATGTATTAATACCAGTAATTCTCAATATTATATAGTAACCCCGTACCAACCAGAACTACAGTATATGTATTAATACCAGTAATTCTCAATATTATATAGTATCCCTGTACCAACCAGAACTACAGTATATGTATTAATACCAGTAATTCTCAATATTATATAGTCCATGTACCAACCAGAACACAGTATATGTATTAATACCAGTAATTCTCAATATTATATAGTATCCTGAACCAACCGAAACTACATTATATGTATTAATACCAGTAATTCTCAATATTATATAGTATCCCGTACCAACCAGAACTACAGTATATGTATTAATACCAGTAATTCTCAATATATATAGTAACCCCGTACCAACCAGAACTACAGTATATGTATAATACCAGTAATTCTCAATATTATATAGTATCCTGTACCAACCAGAACACAGTATATGTATTAATACCAGTAATTCTCAATATTATATAGTATCCCTGTACCAACCAGAACTACATGATGTATTAATACCAGTAATTCTATATTATTTAGTATCCCGTACCAACCAGAACTACATTAATGTATAATACCAGTAATTCTCAATATTATATAGTATCCCTGTACCAACAGATCACAGTATATGTATAATACCAGTAATTCTCAATATTATATAGTATCACCTGTACCAACCAGAAGTACAGTATATGTATTAATACCAGAAATTCTCAGTATTAGATAGTATACCCGTACCAACCAGAACTACAGTATATATATTAATACCAGTAATTCTCAGATATATACTAGTATCCCCGTACCAACCAGAACTACAGTATAGTATAATACCAGTAATTCTCAATATTATATAGTATCCCTGCTATCCAACCAGAACTACAGTATAGGTATTAATAACAGTAATTTTCAATATTATATAGTATCACCCGTACAAACCAGAACTACAGTATATATATTAATACCCGTAATTCTCAATATTATATAGTATCCCCTCGTACCACCAGAAATACAGTATATGTATTAATACCAGTAATTCTCAACTATTATATAGTATACCCTGTACAACCAGAACTACAGTATAGTATTAATACCAGTAATTCTCAATATTTATATAGTATCCCCATACCAACCAGAACTACAGTACATGTATTAATACCTGTAATTTCAATATTATAGGATCCCTGTACAACAGAAATACAGTATAGGTATTATAACCAGTAATTCTCGATATATATAGTACCCCATACAACCAGAACTACAGTACATGTATTAATACCAGTATTCTCAATTATTATATAGTATCCCTGTACAACCAGAACTACAGTATATGTATTAATACCAGTACTTCCAATGTTATATAGGACCCTGTACAACAGAACTACCGTATAGGTATTAATACCAGTAATCTCTCAAATATTATATGTATCCCCTACCAACCAGAAACTACAGTACATGTATTAATTACCAGTAATTCTCAATTTATATAGAATCCCCGTACCAACCAGAACTACCAGTATATGTATTAATACCAGTAATTCTCAATATTAATCGTATCCCGTACCAACCAGAACTAACAGTATGGGATAATACCAGTAATTCTCAATATTATCTAGTATCCCCATACCAACCAGAACTACAGTACATGTATTAAACCAGTACTTCTCAATATTATTCGTATCCCCGTACCAACCAGAACTACAGTAATGTATTAATACCAGTAATTCTCAATATTATATAGTATCCCCGTACCAACCAGAACTACAGTAATGTATTAATACCAGTAATTCTCAATATTATTAATGGATCCCTTATACCACCAGAAACTACAGTATATGTATTAATCACAGTAATTCTTAATATTAATTAGTATCCCCGTACCAACCAGAAACTACAGTATATGTATTAATACCAGTAATCTCAATATATATAGTATTCCAGTACCAACCAACAGAACTACAGTATATGTATTAATACCAGTAATTCTCAAATTATTTAGTTCCCGTACCAACCAGAACTACATTATTTGGCCCAACCGGCCATTTGCCAAAGCGACCGGCTGGCCGGAATGAATTGTGTTTGTGGCGGTGAAAATAGACGTAGCTGACAGATCAATGTGACCAACCGTGATTTACTAACATGTCGATCGCCCGATCGTGTGAATTTTTTGGCCCCGCCCAATGTGTGAAAATATTGGTCAGTTTGCTAAAAAAATTTCCTCACACGCTAATAACTCAATGTGATTCTCGCACACCCTGAACACAAATCGCTACACAATGAAAGCATGTTTGTGATTACTGTTTGAGCAAATAATACCAGGACACCAGTAAACACACAAGACTCCAATGGTAAATGTAACATAGTATAAAACATTCCTATACAAACAGAAACCTACAGAACGGCTGCTTAATATGCGTGACACTGCTCAATAAACGTCTCATTACAACCCAGTGTCAGAGAAGAACAGATCTCAGTAAGATCGTGCTTGTACTTAGTCCATTACATGACATTCTGGGGTACATACTAAACACGCCATACATGACATTCTGGGTAATTACTAAACACGCCATTACATGACATTCTGGGTACATACTAAACACACCATTACATGACATTTTATATCTGTCTGTATCAGTCCATGTCTGTCTGTATCGGTCCATGTCTGTCTGTATCGGTCCATGTCTGTCTGTATCGGTCCTACTGTCTGTCTGTCTGTATCGGTCCATGTCTGTCTGTATCGGTCCATGTCTGTCTGTATCGGTCCATGTCTGTCTGTATCGGTCCATGTCTGTCTGTATCGGTCCATGTCTGTCTGTATCGGTCCATGTCTGTCTGTATCTGTCCATGCTGTCGCTTCGTCATGTCTGTCTGTATGTATGTCGCTGTCTGTGTCCATGTCTTTCTGTATCGGTCCATGTCTGTCTGTATCGTCCATGTCTGTCTGTTATCGGTCCATGTCTGTCTGTATCGGTCCTTGTCTGTCTGTATCTGTCCATGCTGTCTGTATCGGTCCATGTCTGTCTGTATCGGTCCATGTCTGTCTGTATCTGTCCATGACTGTCTGTATCTGTCCATGTCTGTCTGTATCGGTCCATGTCTGTCTGTATCTGTCCATGTCTGTCTGCATCGGTCCATGTCTGTCTGTATCGGTCCATGTCTGTCTGTATCGGTCCATGTCTGTCTGTATCGGTCCATGTCTGTCTGTATCGTGTCCATGTCTGTCTGTATCGGTCCATGTCTGTCTGTATCGGTCCATGTCTGTCTGTATCGGTCCGTCGTTGTATCTGTCCATGTCTGATGTACGGTCCATGTCTGTCGTATCGGTCCATGTCTGTCTGTTCTGTCCATGTCTTCTGTATAGTCATGTCTGTTGTATCGGTCCATGTCTGTCTGTATCTGTCCTGTGTCTGTCTGTTCGGTCTGTCTGTATCGTCCATGTCTGTGTATTCTGTCCATGTCTGTCTGTATCTGTCCATGTCTGTCTGTATCTGTCCATGTCTGTCTGTATCTGTCCATGTCTGTCTGTATCTGTCCATGTCTGTCTGTATCGGTCCATGTCTGTCTGTATCGTCCATGTTGTCTGTATTCCCTGTCTGTTCTGTATCGGTCCAGTCTGTTGTATCGGTCCATGTCTGTCTGTATCTGTCCATGTCTTTCTGTATCGGTCCATGTCTGTTTGTATCGGCCCATGTCTTTCTGTATCGGTCCATGTCTGTCTGATATTCGGTCCATGTATGTCTGTATCGGTCCATGCATGTCTGTCGTATCGGTCCATGTCTTTCTGTATCGGTCCATGTCTGTCTGTATCGGTCCATGTCTGTCTGTATAGTCCTGTCGTTCGTATCGGTTCCATGTCTGTCTGTATCGGTCCATGTCTTTCTGTATCGGTCCATGTTCTGTCTGTATTCGGTCCATGTCTGTCTGTATCGGTCCATGTCTGTCTGTATCGGTCCATGTCCTGTCTGTATCAGTCATGTCTGTCTGTATCGGTCCATGTCTTTCTGTATCGGTCCATGTCTGTCTGTATCGGTCATGTCTGTCTGTACGTATTGTCACATGTCTGTCTGTATCGGTCCATGTCATCGTTGCTAGCGGTCCATGTCTTCTGTATCGGTCAGTCTGTCTGTATCGTCATGTTGTCTGTATCGTCCAGTCTTGATTGTCATGGTCTTCTGTTCGCCATGTCTGTCTGTATCTGTCCATGTCTGTCTGTATCTGTCCATGTTGTTGCAGTAACAGGATGTGTGAACACTGTAGTATAACGGCCACATGTTCATTTCCTGTGTTGACATTATTGCACATTACGATCAGTGCATTATAATTACCTTATTTATTTCTATTACGGCTCAATGTCGGTCATATTACAGACCGGTGTGAGGGAAGTCATTACCATTAAAGGGACCTCCAGCTACATCACCTTGAAACCATGCATTGACTTCCATTCTACTAATCTAAACATACACCCATCCAGGCAACCAGGGATTGTGATTGGTCTTGCCGTATAGATGTGGTTGAGGCGGGTTTTTTATGGTGACACCGGATGAAGTTATATTCTGGGCTTTGTATCTTATTACAGCCCCCAATACCAGGCATATGATCTAACGGGGGCAATGATTCAGCCCATCCCATTGCCATAAGATTCCCTCTATCCTGCCCTGTTTATATTCAGTAACTAGAAATAACTAAACTATCCATAGGGGGAAATAATGTCTATTCATTTCTATTACCAGGGAGACTTGGGAGAGTATATTACTGTTATCATAGGGAGAGACCTGGCCCATTGTAATGACAGAGAGAATATCTGATATCTACCTGGCCTGGAAGGTCAGATGGGGTACAGGATCTATATGGCAGCTCCTACGGAAGACCGAAGTACAACACCAATCCCCATTAGTAACTGCTGGTAACATCATTGTATCTGGGCGATAGCCCGTCTATTAGAAATTACTCAGTACCCATCATGCTCTGTGGACCAGTGAGATGAAAAACACAAGGGGACATAGTTCCAGTAGGAAACACAGAGGTCCCTAGAACATGTCGGTGACTCTGTGTTTATCTTGTAACGTCTGTAATTTAACACAGAACACGCCATAGATCAACTGGGAAGTTCTAAAGCTTCAGATCTGTCTGTGTACAGGGCCCAGAATGACTTGTGTATGTGTTGGCAAACCAAACACATGGAACCCGCAGCCTCTTGTAACACGCGATCCGAGTGTTATCAGATCCCTGGACGCATTGCAATTGTACTGACAGTCTTTATTATGGATAGAGAAATAAATCCCCAGCCAACAGACAAGGTTCAATATGGAGCAAATTAACTGCAGGAGAGGAGCTAGGGACAGCAACAACTCAATTAATCATTATATAGATACAGGTAAGACCAGACATGTATACAGGTACAGACCAGATATGTATACAGGTACAGACCAGATATGTATACAGAACAGACATGTATACAGGTACAGACCAGATATGTATACAGAACAGACATGTTACAGAGACAGACCAGCTGTATACAGTACAGACCAGATATGTATACAGGTACAGACCAGATATGTATAAACAGCAGTATACAGAAGACCAGACATGTATACAGGTACAGACCAGATATGTATACAGGTACAGACCAGACATGTATACAGGTACAGACCAGATATGTATACAGAACAGACCAGACATGTATACAGGTACAGACCAGACATGTATACAGGTACAGACCAGATATGATACAGGTACAGACCAGATATGTATACAGAACAGACATGTATACAGATACAGACCAGACATGTATACAGGTTACAGACCGATACAGTATACAGGTACAGACCAGACATGTATAACGGTACAGACCAGATATGTACCAGGTACCGACAGATATGTATACAGAACAGACATGTATACAGATACAGACCAGACATGTATACAGGTACAGACCAGATATGTATACAGGTACAGACCAGACATGTATACAGGTACAGACCAGATATGTATACAGGTACAGACCAGACATGTATACAGGTACAGAACAGACATGTATACAGTGTACAGACCAGATATGTATACAGGTACAGACCAGACATGTATACAGGTACAGACCAGATATGTATACAGGTACAGACCAGACATGTATACAGATACAGACCAGACATGTATACAGATACAGAACAACGTAGACAGGTTACAGACCAGACCATGTATCAGAAACCGACATGTTACGAAGAACAGACATGTATAAGGTACAGACCAGATATGTATACAGAAACAAATGTAGGTACAGACCAGATATGTATACAGATACGACAGACATGTATACAGACAGAACCAGACAATGATAGACTACATGTCAGGTACAGAACCAGACAGTATACGGTACAGACATAGACAGTACAGACCAGACATGTATACAGGTACAGACCAGACATGTATACAGGTACAGACCAGACATGTATACAGAACAGACATGTATACAGGTACAGACCAGACATGTATACAGGTACAGACCAGACATGTATACAGGACAGACATGTATACAGGTACAGACCAGACATGTATACAGGTACAGACCAGACATGTATACAGAACAGACATGTATACAGGTACAGACAAGACATGTATACAGGTACAGACCAGCATGTATAACAGAACAGACATGTATACAGGTACACGACCAAGTATACAGACATCATGTATACAGAACAGACATGTATACAGGTACAGACCAGACATGTATACAGTAACAGACGACATGTATACAGACAGACATGTATCAGGTACAGACAGTTATGTTACAGGTTACAGACCAGACATGTAACAGACCAGAAGTATACAGGTACAGACAAGATATGTATACAGTACAGACCAGCCATGTGTATACAGAACAGACATGTATACAGGTACAGACCAGATATGTATACAGATACAGACCAGACATGTATACAGAACAGACATGTATACAGGTACAGACCAGACATGTATACAGATACAGACCAGACATGTATACAGAACAGACATGTATACAGGTACAGCAGACAGATAAGTATCAGACAGACAGTACAGACAGACATATATACAGGTACAGACCAGACAGTATACAGATACAGACAGATACAGTACAACAAAGAACAGTAAACCAGCATGTATACAGAACAGACATGTATACAGGTACAGACCAGACATGTATACAGATACAGACCAGACATGTATACAGATACAGACCAGACACGTATACAGATACAGACCAGATACGTATACAGATACAGACCAGACCAGATACGTATACAGATACAGACCAGAGTACGTATACAGATACAGACAATACGTATACAGATACAGACCAGAAACAGATACAGACCAGATACGTATACAGACCAGATACTATACAGACAGATACGTATACAGACCAGATAGTATACAGATACAGACCAGATACGTATACAGATACAGACCAGATACGTATACAGATACAGACCAGATATGTATACAGATACGGACGACGTACGAGACCAGATAGATAAGATACAGACCAGATACGTATGACAGATACAGACCAGATACGTTATACAGATACAGACCAGATACGTAGATAGATACAGCACCAGATACGTATACAGATAGACCAGATAGTCTAGAATACAGTAGACAGATACAGACCAAGCAGCTACTATACAGCCAAACTATACAGACCAGATATGTATACAGATACAGAGCAGATACGTATACGACCAGATACGTATACAGACCAGATATGTATACAGATACAGACCAGACACGTATACAGATACAGACCAGATACGTATACAGATACAGACCAGGTATGTATACAGATACAGACCAGGTATGTATACAGATACAGACCAGGTTGATACGATACAGACCAGGAGTATACAGATGACAGACGTATGTATACAGATACAGACCAGGTATGTATACAATACGACCAGGATGATACAGATACACAGGTATGTTACAGATACAGACCAGGTATGTATACAGATACAGACCAGAGATGTATACAGATACAGACCAGATATGTATACAGATACAGACCAGATTGTATACAGATACAGACCAGATATGTATACAGATACAGACCAGGTATGTATACAGATACAGACCAGGTATGTATCCATACAGACAGAGTACCAGACATATGTATACAGATCCAGACCAGGTATGTATACAGATCCAGACCAGGTATGTATACAGATCCAGACCAGGTATGTATACAGATCCAGACCAGGTATGTATACAGATACAGACCAGGTATGTATACAGATACAGACCAGATACGTATACAGACCAGATATGTATAGAGATATAGACCAGATATATATACAGATACAGACCAGATATATATACAGATACAGACCAGATATGTATACAGATACAGACCAGATACGTATACAGATACAGACCAGATATGTATACAGATCCAGACCAGATATGTATACAGATACAGACCAGATACATATACAGAAACAGAGTTGAAAATTATTTTGCAAATGAAATTCTGTGATTTACCTACATAGTCTATGCAAGTGTCAGTCAGTATAATCAGACAATCACTGGGATGTTATTGAACAATATTCCCAAATATATAAATATACCGGGATAAATATAAATATACCGGGATAAATATCAATATACCGGGATAAATATCAATATACCGGGATAAATATCAATATACCGGGATAAATATAAATATACCGGGATAAATATCAATATACCGGGATAAATATCAATATACCGGGATAAATATCAATATACCGGGATAATATAAATATTGATAAATATAAATATACCGGGATAAATATAAATATACCGGATAAATATCAATATACCGGGATAAATATCAATATACCGGGATAAATATCAATATACCGGGATAAATATAAATATTCCGGGATAAATATAAATATGGGATAAATATAAATATACCGGGATAAATATAAATATTCCGGGATAAATATAAATATGGGATAAATATAAATATACCGGGATAAAACTCACGTTATTACGCACAGAGTTCCAAAACATTTTCTAGGTTGTAAAGAAGTGAAAATGGTCATTAGGGGGTGAGATTCACTGAAATAAACCGGAGCCCGAATTACATAGAGCTGCACAATTCTTCTAACCGTTGGAAGTGTCTGGGGAGTTTCAGCTTGAATTTCTTTCCAGGATGTCGGAATCGTTTCCTTATTTTGCTTTTCTCCACACCAACCGTCGTCTTCTCTGATTCTGCCCCAAATCTCGGTGCGAAGATCAATCTTAGGTTTTAGTGAATTGTCGAAGGTTTTCGTTCAACGTTCATTTCCCGCTTTTTGGCAGCAGAGAGATCCTTTCTCTTCCCATCTTGCCTGGAAATGGAAATCTGGTTAATATCGTGGAACGTCCGTCTTTAGGGCTCGTTCGCACCAGGAACGCACAGCAGGCGTCATTTCTGGCCATAGATGGATAAAGAAAACGTGGATACCGGACAGGAATGCTGCGGACCACAACGCAAATGGAAACACGAGAACACAATAGTGTGAACAGCACTTTCGACTTCTATGTGATTAAAAACGCACAAAAACGGATCTAGTGTGAACGAGCCTTTCGTAACCTTTCCTATAATGGGGGTCACTGGGTAAACTAATTACAAACAATAACATGGAGTTTATTTGGAAATCAAAATATTTCATCTTAAATACAACAAACTATGGGCCATGTTATAAACGGCGATATTACCGCCGCACATTGCCGTGGAAAAATTCGCTATCGCCATATTTATAGTGGTGAGCTACATCACGGCGAAAGTTTCGTGCCACGATGTGCGGCGGTAATTTGATCTATCTTCGGTGCAGTGCGCTAAGTACAATGCGCTAAGTACAATACCGCCGCGAATCCCGAACGGAGCAGCAAGGACTGGAAGAAGCTGCTGGGAAGGAGTCACGGCAGGTGGTCACATCCACCGCTACTGATGCTCGAAGCGCAAAAGGTTAACGAGACGTTAATAATGTTATAAATCGCATAAATAGTGGAAAACCGGCCGTGAAAAGTTACCGCTCGTTTATAAATATACCTCTCTCTCTATAGAAGCGACAGCCGGCACATTCCCAGAATGCATCAGCAACACTACTAACTTTTTGAATAAGAAAAGTAAAAAAAAAACAAGTGAACAAATACAGATTTCTAGCAACAAAGGATAGCGAGTTCAGACACCTATACACCTTTCTAGCAACTCCACATAGCATCACAGTTCTCGCCATAGACACCTAGTAGTCCCATCTATACGAGCGTTAAACCCAGCATCGTCCTAGACACCTATATCCCACTCCACAGCCGTCACAGGTATTATACGCCCACTATATACACACGAGAGGTCCACACCTAAACAGCAGTCAGTAACAACCTATATTCACAATACAGATCCCCTAACAACATCTCCACCACATCAACAGTCAGATACACCTATAGACCACATTCTAACACCGGAACACCTATAGCCCCACACAGTACACAAACACTCTATCACACCTATACCACCTACACCAAAACCAGCACATCTAACAACCAACCCACACATAAACAGTCACTTATACACGATACACCAACCCACATCAACAGTCCCACCCCTATTCCCATCACCTCATAAACAGCATATACAGCCTATACCACACATATCAATACCACGATCCTATACAGTCCTTATACACATCTATATATCCCAATCATATACAGTAATGATACACCTATTATTCCCACACTAACTCATTATACACCTATATCCCACATTCTATACAGTCCTTATACACCTATATCCCACATCATAAACAGTCATTATACACACTATATCCCACATTCATAAATACAGTCATCTATGACACCTATATCCCACATCTATATAGTCCTTATACAACCTATATCCCACATCTCATTACAGTCTTATACAACTACTATTCCCACATCTATAAGTCATTATACCCTATCACCACACATTTCTATACAGTCTTATACCACCTAGTATTCCACATCTAGTAGTCCTTATACACCATATCCCACATTAATACAGTCATTATACACCTATATCCCACATTCTATACAGTCATTATACACCTATATCCCACATCCTATATCAGTCATGATACACCTCTATCCTCCACATCATATTACAGTCATTATACACCTATATCCCCATTTCTATATAGTTCATTATACACCTCTATCCCACATCCTATTACAGTCATTATACACCATATCCCACATCCTATACAGTCATTATACACCTATATCCACACATCCTATACAGTCATTATACACCTATATCCCACATTCTATATAGTCATTATACACCTCTATCCCACATCCTATACAGTCATTACACCTATATCCCACATTCTATACAGTCCATTTATACACCTATATCCCACATCTATTTACTAGTCATTATACACCTATATCCCACATCTCTATACAGTCATATTAAACATATATCCCACATTCTATATAGTCATTATACACCTATATCCCACATCATATAACAGTTCTTTTATATCACCTCTACCCACATTCCTATACCAGTCATATTACAACTATATACCACATCACTATTTACAGTCACTATACCACCTAGTATCCCCACATCCGAGAACAGTCATTATACACCTCTAGTCCCACATCCTATACAGTCATTATACACCTATATCCCACATTCTATACAGTCCATTATACACCTATATCCCACATTCTCATATAGTATTATACACGATACCCACATCATAAACAGTCATTATAACCACCTATATCCCACATCCTATACAGTCATTATACACCTATATCCCATTCTAACATAGCAATCACCCAAACAAAACAGTCATTAACACCATATCCCACATCCTATACACATTATACACAACACCTATATATCAACACCTATATCCCCGCTATAACATATACACCTATATTCCACATCATATACAGTCATTATACACCTATATCCCACATTCTATACAGTCCTTATACACCTATATTCCACATCCTATACAGTCATTATACACCATATATCTCCACATCCCTAGTCAGTCTTATACACCTATATCCCACATCATATACAGTCATTATACACCTATAGTTCCACATCCTTACAGTTCTATACACCTATAATCAATCCTATACAGTCTTATACACCTAAGCCCACATCATATACGGTCATTATACACATATCACCACATCTCTATACAGTCACTTATACACCTCTAATCCCACATCTATACAGTCCGTATAACAACCTATATCCGCACTCTATACAGTCTATAATACACCTATATCCCACATCCTATACAGTCCTTATACACCTATATTCCACATCCTATACAGTCATACCACCTATATTCCACATCCTATACATCATTCATTACACCTATATCCCACATCCTATACAGTCATTATACACCTATATCCCACATTCCTATACAGTCCTTATACAACCTACTATACAAACCTCTATACAGTCAGTTATAACACCTATATTCACCACACTATACTAATTACTATCCAGTATACAGTCTTATAACACCTATATCCCACATATACGTCCTTAACACGTTACCATCTATCAGTCTTATACACCTATATCCCCCATCACGTATACAGTCCCTTATACACCTATATTCCACCATCCTATACAGTCATTTCAACCTTATATCCCACATCTATACAGTCATTAAACACCTATATCCCAACATTCTATACAATCTTATACCCTATTCCCACATATATACAGTACTGTATTACACCTATATTCCCACATCTATACAGTCATTATACACTATATGCCCACATCTAATACAGTCTGTATCCACTTATATCCCACATTCTATACAGCTTATACACCTATCCCCACACATACATCCATCTACCCTTATACATCCTTATAACTCTGACTATATCCACATCTATCAGTTCATTATACACCTATATCCCACCATCTATACAGTCATTAACTACCCACCATCTTATACTATACACTCCCATCATTCCTATATCCCCACATATCGTCTTATACACCTATATCCCACACCTCTAGCATATTATAACACCTAGAATCCCATCATCCATACAGTCATATACACCATATTCCCAAATTCCTATACGTAATAACCTTATCCCACATCCTATAAGTCATCCATCTATATCCCATATATACAGTCCTTATAACCAAAACACTATATCCCATCATATCAGTCATTATACACCTATACACTCGACATTATACAGTCACTGTATACACCTATATCCCCATCTCTTACGTCATTATACACCTATATCCCACATCAATACAGTCATTATTACACTATCCCTATCCCACATCCATATACAGTTATTATACACCCTTCATTCCCCACTAACATACTATAACCAATCCCATTTATACACCTATAACTATCCTCATACCATTCACTATATCCAATCTATATCATACACCTATATCCCAATCATTCTTACAGCCATTAATCACATATCCCATTCTAACCATCCCTTATAACCAATATCCCCATCTATCATCCTAACCCTATAATCCCACATCAGATCTATTACAGACTATACCACATCGTACCCTTATTCTAACCCCTATACATCCTTACAGTTCATTATACACCTATATCCTACAACCACTCAATTAACCTATATCCACAGTCTATACTATTACACCTATTCCACACATCTATACAGTCATTATAACCTAATCACACATTCCTATACAGTTCACCAGATACCCTATATTCCACAATCTATACAGTCATCTATAGCACCTCTATCCCACATTCATTAACTCATTATACACCTATAGCCCACAATTATTACAGTTCATTATACACCACTTCATATTACAGTCTAACACCAATCCTCAGATCAGTAACTTATACACCTAATCCCACATCCTATACAGTCATTATATCACCTATATCCCACCATCATGTACAGCATTATCACTATTTCAATCTTACGTCAATCATATACCATCCATACAAGCCGATACCATATTCCAGCATCTATAGTCCTTAACACCTATATCCACACATTCATGTACACTCATTATACACCTTTATCCACATCATATACAGTCATTATACACCTATATCCCAGTATCCCCACATTACTAGATGTCCTACACTATACGACAAGTACCCTTACCATCCCACATCATAAACGTCATTATAAGCACTATATCCCACAATCATGTACACTCATTATACCCTATGATCCACATCCTATACAGTATCATGTATACACCTGATCCATACATGCTACCATTCATTATACAACCTTATCCCAATCCTATCCAGTCATTATACCAACCTATATCCACCCCATCAGTCCATTATATACCTAATCCCACATCATATAAGTCATTACCCTATATTCCCCACATCCTATTACAGTCATATCACCTATATCCACATCGCTATACAGTCATTATAACACCTATCTCCACATCATGTACATCCAGTTATTATCACTATATCGCCACATACCTATCAGGTCATTAACACACATATCCCACATCTATACAGTCCATTATACACCCTATATCGCTACCCAACATACATTACACTCATATACAACCTATATTCCACTCCATATACAGTCATTGACACCGATACTAACCATTCTGTACAGTCATATATAAACACCTATTCCCCACATCCTATACAGTCATTATACACCTATATCCCACATCCATCCAGTTACATTATACACCTATATCCCACCTCTAATACAGTCCATATACACCTATATCCCACATCTGTTACATCATTATACACCTTTATCCCACACCTATACAGTTCATTATCACCCTATATCCCACATCATATACAGTCCTTATACACCTATATCCCACATCATGTATACACTCCATATCACTACTTATATCCCCTAATCCTAGATCAGTCATTATACTCACCTATATCCCACTTTACAGTCATTATAAACACCTAATCTCACCACATCCTATACAGCAAATACACCTATATCCCTACCTCCTATACAGTCATTATATCACTATCATCCCACATCCTATACAGTAATTATACACCAATCTCCCACTCAGTACAGTCATTATACACCTATATTCCCACATGCATTATACATCATTATACACCTATATTCCACATTCATAGTACAGTCATTATGCACCTACTATCCCACATCTATACAGTCATTAGACCCTATATTACCCACATCATATACAGTCATTATAACGATAGACCCCACATCCGATACAGTCAGAACACCATCCAACATCTATACCCTACACTTATCCATATACGAGTCATTATACACGCTATTCCCCATCCTTCGTCTTACACCTATCACATCCTATCACAGTCATTATACACCTATATCCACCCATCATATACAGTCATTCAGACACCTATATCCACAATCATCTAGTAACAGTCATTATACACCTATATCCCATCAGACAGTTCTTAACACAATCCAGTTACATCATATCCGACCTATCCCACATCCCATGTACAGGTCTATCATATTCACAACATTCGTATGCACACACCACAGGTAGGCGGGAACATGGACAAGCCAGATCAAGGACCACAAGGCAGCATTATACACCTATATCCCACCTCACTATACGTCATACCTATATCCCACATTCCTGATACAGTCATTATACACCTACATTCCACAGCTGTATCAGTTCATTATAAACCTATTATCCACATCATATAAGTCATGTACCCATATCACTATATTCTTTAACTATATCCCAATCCTATACAGTTTTATACACCTATAGTCCAGCATCCTATTAGTCATTATACACCTATATTCCCACATCATATACAGTCTTATACCCCTATCCCAACAAATCAATACAGTCATTATACACTATATCCACATCAATACAGTCATTTCCATACACCTATATCCCAACATCATGGTACAGTCATATCACCCTATCCACTCAAATACAGTCATTATACACGTCCCACGTCCTATACAGTCGTTAATATCCCAACATCTATGACAGTTCATTATACACCTATATCCCACATTCATTACAGTTCATTATACACCTATATCCACCATCTATATACAGTCCCATTTAGACACCTATATACTCTAACATCATTATACAGTATTCCTTATCATCTAACACCTATATCCCCAGTCCTATACAGAGTCATGAGTACACCTATATTCCAAACCATACAGCATTATTATCACCTATATCCCACATCCTATACAGTCATTATACACCTATATCCCCACATCCTGTACAGTCATTATACACCTAGTCCCAAATCATGTAACAGTCATGAGACACCTATATTCCCAACTCCTGTATACAGTCTTATACCCTATATCCCAACATCATGTACCAGTCCCTATACACCTATATCCCACATCATATACAGTTACATTATACACTTATCCCCAACATCCTATACAGTCATAGTACACTCTATCTCACATCCTATCAGATTGATTAACCTCCATTCCACCGCCGGGACAGTCAGTATACACGAGATCCCACAGCAGAGACGGCAGAGACCACCGATAGTCCACAGCCTAGACAGCATGAGATCACGAGAGCCCACAGCCGATACAGTCAGGAGACACCGATATGCCACAGCTCGAGACAGGGCGGGATTACACCGAGATCCACAGAGGAGACCAGGCAGGGGACACCGCGAGCCCAACAGCAGAGACAGGCAGGAGATCACCAGAGGGCCACTCCTAGACAGTCAGGAGACACCGAGAGCACCAACCGGCATGTACAGGCATGAGACACCGCGAGCCAACATAATGAGACAGGAAGTAGAAACCGCTATCCCAACGGCCGTAGACAGGCCAGTATGACACCGCGAGCCCACAGGCAGATACAGGCAGGCGGACACCGATAGCCCCACAGCAGAGACGGCAGGAGAAACGAGTAATACACACAGCAGATACAAGGCAGGAGACACCGAGATCCAACAGCCGAGGCAGGCTGAGACACGGAGATCCCACATCCTATACAGTGCAGTCTACACTAATCCCCACATCATACAGTCATTATACACCTATATTCCCCATCATAGACAAGTCATGAACACCTATGTAGCCCACAGCCATACAGGACATGAGACACCGATGATCCACATCCGAGACAGGGAAGAGACACCGAGATCCCACAGCCGAGACCAGGGAGGAGGGACACCGAGAGGCAACAGCGAGACAGGCAGGGAGGACACCTAGAGCCACAGCCGACGACAGGCAGGAGACACCGAGAGGCAGCAGCCGAGACAGTGCGGAGACGACAGTAAAGATCCCACAGCCGGAGACAGTCATTAGTTACGACACCGATAGCCCACAGGAGAGACAGGCAGGTAGACACAGGAGATTCCCAAAGACCGGACAGGCAGGAGACACCGAGAGACCACAGCCGAGACAGGCAGAAGGTGACAACAGAGAGGGCCACAGCCGAGACAGTCAGGAGACACCGAGAGACAACAGCAGAGTAAAGGCAGGAGACACCGGAGAGCCCACAGCACGATCCAGGTCATATACACCTATATCCCACATCCTATACAGTCATTATACACCTATATTCCACATCATATACAGTCATTACTACAATATATCCCACATCCTATACAGTCATTATACACCTATATCCCACATCCTATACATTCATTATACACCTATATAACACATCCTATTACAGTCATTATCCACCTATATTCCACATCATATACAGTCATTAGCCACCTATTATCCCACATCATGTACAGTCATTATACACCTCGTATCCTACATCATGTACAGTATATAACCTATATCCCACATCATGTACAGTCATTATACACCTATATCCAACATCTGTACAGTCATTATACACCTATTATCCCACATCATTGTACAGTCATTAGACACCTATATCCCAATCATATACAGACATTATACACCTATATCCAAACATCCTATACAGTCATTATAACACTATATCCCACATAGGTACAGTCAAGATACACCTATATCCCACATCCTGTACAGTCATTATACACCTATATTCCACATCCTATACAGTCATTATACACCTATATATCCCCACATTCCTATACAGTATTATACACCTATATTCCACATTCCTATACAGTCATTATACACCTATATCCCAATCAATAAAGTCATTATACACCTCTATCCCACATAATATGAGAGTGCATTAACACCAATTCCAACATCCTATACAGTCATTATACAACATATATCACCAAATCATGACAGTCATTATACAACATATATTCCAACCATCATATACAGTCCATTATACACTCTATCCAACGTCCTAACAGTCTTATACACCTATATCCCACATCATATACAGTCATTATACACCTATCCCACATCATATACAGTCATTATACACCTATATCACAAATCATGTTACAGTCATTATACACCTCTATCCCACGTTAATATACAGTCATTATACACCTATATCCCACATCATATCAGTCATTATACCCCTATATCACACATCATATACAGTAATTATACACCTATATCCACATCATATACAAGTCATTAACACCTATATCCCACATCCTATACAGTCATATTACACCTATACCCACATCCTATACAGTCATTATACACCTATATCCCCACATCATATACAGTCAGTATACCCTATATCCCACATCATATACAGTCATGATTACACCTCTATTCCCCCCACATCATTATACAGTCATATACAAATAGTATCCCACATCATATTACTAGTAATTATACCAACTATATCCCACATTCGTAACAGTCATATACCACATCTATCCCAATCCTATACAGTCATTATACACCTATATCCCACATCATATACAGTCATTTACGAATACCACTATATCCCACAACTATACAGTCATTATACACCTCTATCCACATCATATACAGTCATTATACACCTCTTATCCCAAATCATGTACAGTCGTTATACACCTATATCCCACATCATATACAGTGCATGATACACAATATATCCCACATCATATACAGTCATTATACCCACCGCTATCCACATCATATACAGTCACTATACACCTCTATCCCACATCATGACAGTCATTATAACCTATATCCCACATCATATACAGTCATTATACACCTATACCCACATTCATATACCAGTTCATTCGTTACACCTCTTATCCCACATCATATACAGTCTTATACACTATATCCCACATCCTATACAGTCATTATACACCTCATATCCCACCTATATACAGTCATTATACACCTATATCCCCACATCCGATACAGTCATTATACAACTATATCCCACATCCTATACAGTCATTATACAACTCTATCCCACATTCATGTACAGTCATTATACACCTATATCCCACCTCCTATACATGTCATATACACTATATCCAACATCCTATACAGTCAGTATACACCTCTTATCCCACATCATATTCCAGTCAATTAACACTATATCCCACATCCTATACAGTCATTATACACCTATATCCCACATCATATACAGTCCTTACTACAACCTATATCCCACATCATGTACAGTAATTATACACCTATATCCCACATCCTATACAGTCATTATAACCTATATTCCAAATCATAACAGTCATTATAATTAGACACCTTATATCCCACATCATAGACAGTTCATTATACACCTATATCCCACATCCTATACCGTCATTATACACCTATATCCCACATCATATACAGTCATTATACACTTATCCCAACATTCATTATAACACTATATACCACATCCTTACATCAGTATACACCTATATTCCAATCATAGACAGTCATTATACAACTATATCCCACAATCTATTACAGTCATTATACAAATCTATCCCCACATCATGTACAAGTCATTATACACATATATCAACTCATGTACAGTCATTATACAACTATATTCCACCTCATATACCAGTCATGTATACACTATATCCCACATCATATACAGTTCTTATACACTCTATCCCACATCATTACAGTCATATTACACCTCTATCCACATCACTATACAGTCATTATACACCTTAATCCCACCTCATATAGTCATTATAACCTATATCCCAATCATATACAGTCATTTATACACCTAATCCCAAATATATCCAGTAATTATACACACTAACCACATCATATAGTCCATACACACTATATCCCCAAAATCTATCCAGGTCATTATACACATCCTATATCTCACTATCATATACAGTCATTATCTACATATATCCCACATATGTGCAGTTAATAGACACCTATATCCCACATTCATATAGTCAGTATACACCTATATTCCCAAATCATGTGCAACAGTAATTATAAAACCTATATCCAAAACATATACAGTCATTATCCACTATATCCCACATCATATACAGTCATTATACACCTCTATCCCACATCATATACAGATCATTATACACTATATATCCCACATCCTATACAGTCATTAATACACCTATATCCCACTAATATACAGGCATTATACACCTATATCCCACATCATATACAGTCATTATACACCTAGATCCACATCATATACAGTCATGTATTACACCTATATCCCACATCATGGGCAGTCATATACACCTATATCCCACATCAGATACAGTAATTATACACCTATATCTCACATGCATAATACAGTCATTATACACCTATATCCCACACATGTGCAGTCAAGGACACATATATCAAAATCATATACAGTCATTATACACCATAGCTCACATCATATAGTCTATACACCTAGATCCAAAATCATATGAGGCAGGTTAGACACCGAGGAGCCCACAGCAGGATACAGGCATTAGACACCTGATAGCGCACAGCATAATAAGGCAGGAGACACCAGATCGCCATCAGAGTACAGTCATTATACATCCGATATGCCCACATCAGTGCAGTCCATTATACTCCTATATCCCAACATCATCGACAGAGTCATTAGACAACCTATATCTCACATCATATATAAGTATTATACAAAGATACTCCCACATAAGGTGCAAGTTCATTATACACATATTATATCCCACATAATATACAGTCATTTATCACCTATAAATCTCCACATTCAGATAAATGTCAGTAGACACAGATAGACCACAGGTAGGTGCAGTATAACACCGAGAGCCCAATCATCATTACAGTCATTATACAACGAGATAGCCATAAGAGCGGTCATGGATGATGACACCTATATCCACATCAGATAGTCAGGAAAACCTATATCCCCACTCCTATAAAGGCAGGCTACACCTATATCTCACATCATAGACAGCATTAGACACTCTATATCTCACAGCATAACCAGTCATTATACACCTGATATCCAAATCATGTGCAGTCATTATACACCTATATCTCACATCAGATCAGTCATTCTAACCTACATCACAACATCAGATACAGTATTAACCTATATCCCACATCATGTGAGTCAGATACACCTATAACCACATCTGTAAGTAGTATACACTATAGCCCACATAGATACAGTCATTATGACACCTATATAGACATCAATAAGTCATTATACACCTATATCACAACATATGTGCAGTCATTATACACCTAATACCAATCATGTACAGTCATTATACACCTATATCCCAATCATAACAGTCATTATTCAACCTATATCTCTACAGTATATGTATTAATACCAGTAATTCTCAATATTATATAGTATCTCTGTACCAACCAGAACTACAGTATATGTATTAATACCAGTAATTCTCAATATTATATAGTATCCCTGTACCAACCAGAACTACAGTGTATGTATTAATACCAGTAATTCTCAATGTTATATAGTATCCCTGTACCAACCAGAACTACATTATATGTATTAATACCAGTAATTCTCAATATTGTATAGTATCCCTGTACCAACCAGAACTACAGTATATGTATTAATACCAGTAATTCTCAATGTAGTGTAGTGATGCCGTACAACCAAAACTACAATATATGTATTAATACGTAATTTCAATATTATATAGTATCCCTACCAAAACGAACTACGTATATGTATTAATACCAGTTAATTCCATATATTATATAGAATGCCTTTTTTTTAAAACTAACTGGAATTACAGTTTATGTATTAATACCAGTAATTCTCAATATTATATAGTAACCTTGTACCAACCAGAACTACAGTATATGTATTAATACCAGTAATTCTCTCAATATTATATAGTATCCCATACCAACCTGAACTACAGTATATGTATTAATACCAGTAATTCTCTCAATATTATATAGTATTCCCGTACCAACCGGAACTACGGTATATGTATTAATACCAGTAATTCACGATATTTTATATAGAATGCCTGTACTAACTGGAATTACAGTTTATGCATTAATACCAGTAATTCTCAATATTATATAGTAACCTTGTACCAACCAGAACTACAGTATATGTATTAACTAGCAAAATACCAGCGCTTCGCAGCGGAGATGTATTAAAATAACATTTTTAGTAAGAAAGCAATAATGTATGAAGATTGCTGTTATCACTCGGCACTTGATATATAAAGAAAGACAATTCAATAAGCTTTACGATAATGCAACACTCATTAACTTTAATTTAATATTATATTTTTTTGTTCAACTACGAAATTTTTGTGAAAATAACCCCCACCACCCCTCCCCGTCCTTCCCCAATACCCCCCACTATTCCTCTCTGTCCACCCTCCAAACACTTCTCCTTACACCTCAGCCAGTCCCCGCACACACCCTGAATTTTTGGTAAAAATCGGTCCAGCCGTTAGTGTGCAGGAGTTTAAAATTCTATTCCCCCCCATTCACCCCCACCCTAAAAAAAACATCAATATTATATAGTTTCCTGTACCAACCAGAAACTACAGTATAGTATTAAACAGTAATTCTCTTATAGTATCCCTGTACAACCAGAACTCAGTATATGTATTAACTGTAATTCTCAATATTATATAGTATCCTACCAACCGAACTACAGTATATGTATTAATACCAGTAATTCTCAATATTATATAGTAACCGTACAACCAGAATACAGTATATGTATTAATACCAGTAATCTCAATATTATATAGTAACCTGTACCAACCGAAACTACAGTATATGTATTAATACCAGTAATTCTCAATATTATATAGTATCCCTGTACCAACCAGAACTAGCATATATGTATTAATACGTAATTCTCAATATTATATAGTAACCCTTACCAACCAGAACTACACAGTATATGTATTAATACCAGTAATTCTCAATTTAATAGTATCCGTACCAACCAGAAACTACATATTGTATTAATACGTAATTCAATAATATTATAGTCCTGTACCCACCAGAACTACAGTATATGTATTAATACCAGTAATTCTCAATATTATTATATCCGTCAACCAAAACAGATAAGTATAGTATACCAGTAATTCAATATTATATAGTATCCCTGTACCAACAGATACAGATATGTATTAATACGTAATTCTCAAAATATAGTATCCCTGTACAAACAGAACTACAATAATGTATTAAATCCAATATTCAAATATATATAGTATCCCTGTACAACCCAGAACTACAGTATATGTATTAATACCAGTAATTTCAATATATATAGTATCCTGTACCAACCAGAACTACAGTATATGTATTAATACCAGTAATTCTCAATATTATATAGTATCCCTGTACCAACCAGAACTACAGTATATGTATTAATACCAAATCTTCATATATTAATATCCCTGTACCAACCAGAACTAAAGTATAGTATTAATACCAGTAATTCTCAATAAAATAGTATCCTGTACAACCAGAACTACAGTATAGTATTAATACCAGTAATTTCAATATTATATAGTATCCCTACCAACCGAACTACAGTATATGTATTAATACCAGTAATCTTTCAATATTATATAGTTCCCTGTACCAACCAGAACTACAGTATATTGTATTAATACCAGTAATTCAAATTATAGTATCCCGTCAACCAGAACTACAATAATGTATTATATCCGTAATCTCAATAATATAGTATACCTGTACCAACCGAGACTACAGTATATGTATTACTACAGTAATTCTCAATATATTATATACCGTACAACCACAGATACAGTATATGTATTAATACCAGTATCCAATATTTATTAGTATCCCTGTACCAACGAAACTACAGATATGTATTAATACCAGTAATTCTCAATATTATATAGTAACTGTACCAACCAGAACTACAGTATATAGTATTAACCATTTTATCTCAATATTATATAGTATCCTGTACAACCAGAACTACAATATATGTATTAATACCAATATTTCAATATTATATAGTATCCCTTACAACCAGAACTACAGTATATGTATTAATACCAGTAATTTTCAATATTATATAGTCCCTGTACCAACCAGAACACAGTATATGTATTAATACCGTAATCCAATATTATAGAGATCCCCCATACCACAAAGACTAATATATGTATTAATCGTAATTCTCAATATTATAGTATCCCGTACCAACCAGAACTACAGTATATGTATTAATAACAGTAATCTCAATATATATAGTTCCCGTACCAAACAGAACTACAGTAGTATGTATAATACCAGTAATTCCATATTTAGTATCCCTGTACAACCAGAACTAGTATATGTATTATACAGTAATTCTCAATTTTATTTAGTATCCCTACCAACGAACTACAGTATATGTATTAATAACAGTAATTCTCAAATTATATATAGATCCCGTACAACCAGAACTACAGTAATGTATTTTACAGTAATTCTCAATATTATATAGTAACCTGTACCAACCGAACTACAGTATATGATAATACCAGTAATTCTCAATATATATAGTATCCCGTTACAACAAAGAACTAGATTATGTATTAATACCAGTAATTCTCATATTATATAGTACCCCACCAACAGAAATACAGTATATGTATTAATACCAGTAATTCTCAATTTATAGTATCCGTGACCAACCAGAACTAGTATATGTATTAATACCAGTTATTTCAAATTATATAGTTTCCCTGTACCAACAGAACTACAGGATATGTATTAATACCAGTAATTCTCAATATTATATAATCCCCGTAACCAAAAACAGTATATGTATTAATACCAGTAATTCCAATATTTATAGTATCCTGTACCCAACGAACTACAGAAATATGTATTAATACGTAATTCTCAATATTATATAGTTCCCTGTACCAACCAGAACTACAGTATTATGTATTAATACCAATATTCAATATTTATTATAGTATCCCTACAACCAGAACTACAGTATGTATTAATACCTAATTTCAAATATTATTGTACTGTACAACCAGACTACAGTATATGTATAATACCCGTAATTCTCAATATTTATAGTATCCCGTACCAACCAGAACTACAGATATGTAAATACCAGAATCAATTTATATTAATATCCCTGTACCAACCAGAATAAAGTATATGTATTAATACCAGTAATTCTCAATATTATATAGTATCCCGTACCAACCAGAAACTAACAGTATATGTATTAACCAGTAATTCTCTCAATATATATATTAGTATACCACAACCAAACCTGACTACAACAACCAGAACTACAGTATATGTATTAATACCAGTAATTCTCAATATTATATAGTATCCCTGTACCAACCAGAACTACAGTATATGTATTAATACCAGTAATTCTCAATATTATATAGTATCCCTGTACCAACCAGAACTACAGTGTATGTATTAATACCAGTAATTCTCAATATTATTTAGTATCCCTGTACCAACAAGAACTACATTATATGTATTAATACCAGTAATTCTCAAAATTATATAGCATCACTGTATCAACCAGAACTACAGTATATGTATTATTACCAGTAATTCTCAATATTATATAGTATCCCTGTACCAACCAGAACTACAGTATATGTATTAATACCATTAATTCTCAATATTATATAGTATCCCTGTACCAACCAGAACTACAGTATATGTATTAATACCAGTAATTCTCAATATTATATAGTATCCCTGTATCAACCAGAACTAAAGTATATGTATTAATACCAGTAATTCTCAATATTATATAGTATCCCCGTACCAACCAGAACTACAGTATATGTATTAATACCAGTAATTCACAATATTATATATTATCCCCGTACCAAACAGAACTACAGTATATGTATTAATAGCAGTAATTCTCAATATTATATAGTATCACTGTACCAACCAGAACTACAGTATATGTAATAATACCAGTAATTCTCAATATTATATAGTATCCCTGTACCAACCAGAACTACAGTATATGTATTAATACCAGTAATTCTCAATATTATATTGTATCCCTGTTCCAACCAGAACTACAGTATATGTATTAATACCAGTAATTCTCAATATTATATAGTATCCCAGTACCAACCAGAATTACAGTATATGTATTAATACCAGTAATTCTCAATATTATATAGTATCCCCGTACCAACCAGAACTACAGTATATGTATTAATTCCAGTAATTCTCAATATATATATAAAATACCCTACCCATAAGGTCTGTATAACAGTTACATAGTAACATAGTATTGGAGGTTGTATAAAGACATACGTCCATCTAGTCCAACCTTTATACCCTACCCATAATGTCTGTATAACAGTTACATAGTAACATAGTATTGGAGGTTGTATAAAGACATATGTCCATCTAGTGCAACCTTTATACCCTACCCATAATGCCTGTATAACAGTTACATAGTAACATAGTATTGAAGGTTGTATAAAGACATATGTCCATCTAGTCCAACCTTTTACCCTACCCATACTGTGAAAGCTATTTTACCACAACTGCTGAGACTGTTTCACAGTTTTACCATTAAATAGTTTTACCCTTTGGTAACTTGATATAGAATTCTTATAATTTCCTCTGTCTCCAAAAGAAGGATCCCCAAAGCAATTGCCACTGAAGGGGCCCACACGCAACAACTTCAATTGTACAATCATGGTATAATTGGTATTGGTTCTAAAAAAAAGTTCTAATATGTTCTACAAAAAAAAAACCCCAGACTGGTCACGTATTTATATAAATGAACACTACTATAAAAATGGGATCTGAATTGAGAGATCCAGTCGGATGACTAGTGAAACATCTTCAAGAACTAAAGTTTAAGTGTAGTTGATCTAACTGAATACAACAGAGTACTACTATAGTATCCATAGTATATATCTCTGGGATATGGACACAGAATGTGATATCTTGGTGTCTATCCTTCAGTTGGCGGGCGTAGGAGCCTGTTCTCTGATACGCCGAGGTCTGGGAGTTAGGCAGATATTGGCTCCATTGGGCTGGTGAGAGACTCCAACTGGGGAAGTTTTAAGAGATCAGTGGGTCTGGGGATTGAGGGTTTGGACCACCTAGGTTGCTCATCTGGGCTGTGTTTTAAAGGGTATGTCCACCATTAAAAAAAATCTTTTTCACCAAAGATTCCCCCTGTCCCCCCAGCCCCAACCGCTATGTTAGTATTATTAGAAAATGCCCCAAACTTTACTTACCTTCCTTCTTGCCTCCGCCAAGCTGCCAGGCCCTCTGCTTGCGAGTAAATGCAAGCAGAGGGGCGGGACCGGCAGTCGCGTCTGTGATTGCCTGAGTGGCAGCCGGCTGCCGGGAGTTCAGTGTGGCAGAGGCATGAGGGAAGGTAAGTAATGTTTCGGACATTTTCTAATAATACTAACATAGCAGTTGGGGCTGGGGGGACAGGGGGAATCTTTGGTGAAAAGGGTTTTACACTAAGGGGAGGGAATCCTAATCGGGAGGGAGAGGGAGGAAGAGGGAGGGGGAGAAGGGCTGCAGTACGCATGCCAAACTTCTTCCGGAGGCCAGGTAGGAGGCAGAGTCCTATATGGACTCTGCTATCCTCCTGGTGGGCAGTTTTTGGGACTTTGGGGGGGAGGGGGGGACTACAGAAGAACCTTATGGAGCTGGGATGTGAGGTAAGGATTAAACTACACTACATGATGGGGCCAGTAGTGGGGGGGGGGATTATAGTTTTGGGGGTGGACATGCCCTTACTGGCATTTTTTAGTCTTTGTCTTTGATACTTTATATAACCTGTTTGTGTGCACTATCACTTTATGTATTTGGAGATATTGATTATTGGAAATTTACATGTGTATTTTGATTTTATATTGATGAAGGCATATTCCTATATTAAATTCATTATTACCTTCTCTCCTTGATTCTTTTTCTACATCATAAAGCTTTTACATTTCCCCCCAAACTAGAATTTTCATGCTATTCTTATGCAATAGAAATCTGTATTTCCTTTTTCACATCTTACAGTTGGCACATTTGGAATAAACATCCTCAATTACTGTGTCTATCCTATGGAGATTCACTGAATCTTAACTTGTCTTGCTAGAATTAGACAGTGAGTAATTTAACATAAATAACTGAATGGTACAATTATCTGTAGCCCAGAGATCTGTCTAGTTTAAGAAACATTAAATTACTGTTATTATAATTTACAGGTTAGAGAGAGGAGAATGTTCAGGATCTGTTATATAAACAGAGGGTTGTGATAGTCCATGTTCCTATTACTGCCCAGAGTCCAGGCTGAGCTGTGAGAGATTCATTAATATTTCTATTTATGCTGTATAGGAGAATATGGAAAATGGGAATGGAAAATAGAAGTTGAGTTTCCTTTCGATCTAAACCGCAAATCAATGTCCAGTTCTGGATTTTGCTCATTGATGAAACAGAACAGATGTAACTACAATGCAGGTCCCAATGATCTCTGTTCTGCTATTAACCTACAGTTTAGTTAACTGTAAACACTATTTCAATGCTTTCCCCTTCTGGGGTCTTTTACTGGGCAGGAAACCTTCTCTCTTATTGGCCTTGATCTTACTTTTCACACCAGTCGCTGAGTTTGATCCTCGTTGCACATTACAGAAAAACTTTTTTGATTCCATTTCTTACCAGGCTGGAGATATTTTATTAGGAGGCGTAATGAAAGCAAGCAGTCCGGTTAACGTATTAACAGAGTTCCGTAAAGACCCTTTCAGTGTAGTATGTATAAGGTATGTGAATTTTTAGTTGTTTGATTTACTTTATGTCCAAGATGTCTTCACTTTCATCTGTGGCTAACACGGTACAATTCTCTACTACCAATGTATTAAAACAACACAGAACATGTTGACTTAAGAATCCACCTAGAGATCCCTACTAGGACATGATCAATGTGTAGAACACTGTACAACAGTCTGTCTCTTTATTTATAATAAAACATTACAATTCACTGTACATTCATAGATAACACACCTATGGGCCAATTGACATCAAGCACTATACTAGCAGGAATCAGATAGTACATTTACTGATCAGGGTAAATTCCCATCAGGTCCCATCTTTTACACACTCTGAATTTTTAAAGGGCCTGTCCACCCCCAAAACTAAAATTTAACCCACTACTGGCCCCACTCTGTACTGTATAATAATCCTTACCTTACATCCCAGCTCCAAATGGTTCTCCTGTAATGTCCCCCCAAAGTTAAAAAATCTGACCACCAGGAGCCTGGCCACCAGGGAAATTGTTTCCTCCTCTGAGCTGTCCTCTCAGAGGTTTTTGGCTTGCTCAGAGCAGCCCTTTACTCCCCCCCCCCCTCCCACCTGTTTTCCTCTCCCTCCCCCTAGTGTAAATCCCCTTTCCCACATATTAGGGATAGTCCCCCCAGCCCCAACCACTATAAAATATTTATAAAGTTGGTGCTGGGGGAACTAGCCCTACAACATATAAAACATTTTTAAAAGGGGTGGACATGCCCTTTAAAGAGTATCTCCACTGCTAAAATCACTTTTTTCAATTCAGTTTTATTAAAGAACAGGTGGTAAAGGAGCTGTGTCTTACCTCTCTATGAGACCCAACTGTACCTTATAATCGGTGCACTACTACATAGTAGTAAACAGCCTCTATATGTGTGTGTGTGGGGGGGGGGTTTGAGGGCATGGGAGAAGTGATTGAGTCCAGGACCAAAGGGGAGTTAAACAGAGGGGGGTTAAGAGCAGCATAGTGACATTTGGGACACAGATATAGACAGGTTTAAAGCTCCCCTGAATGGGGACAAGGGGTGCATTATAAAAGATAACATACCCCATACTGTAAATTATATAAATATGAGATGTCACCTCAGAGTTCCTCAGTAACATCTAATATCCTTATAATTTATAGTGGGGGTATATTATCTACAATATAATATATCCCTGCTATCTCCACCTTCTACCTACCTGCTCTTCTACCTCTGCTCTCATCTCTACCTACCCATGGGCCTCTGCTCCCACCTCTACCTACCCATGGGCCTCTTGCTCCCCACCGCTTGCCTACCCAGGGGCCTCTGCTCCGCACCTTTGCATACCCCTGGGCCTCTGCTCACACGTCAAACCTACCCATGGGCCTCTGCTCCCACCTCTACCTACCCATGGGCCTCTGCTCCCACCTCTACCTACCCATGGGCCTCTGCTCCCACGTCAACCTACCCATGGGCCTCTGCTCCCACCTCTACCTACCCATGGGCCTCTGCTGCTACAAACAGTCTGCTAAATCCTGGATAAATAAAAGCAATTAGTTCAATAGGTTGGCCAAATTATTTTAAGCCCAGTCACCACGTCAAGTTCCCAGAAGGCTGTTTGTAGCAGTAACCTTATGGAGGTAGCCAATATGCAATTAGAATTGTTTGTGCACTAGAATTCTGTTTTTTGTATGTTATTATATGTTATTATATTTTTGGTCTTTATTTGCACTTTAATATGGATGTACAACAGCCCAATTTTCTTTATATTGTGTGTTATAGTAATAAGTAGATCTGATTTAAAAACTACAACTCCCAGCATTCGTAAGTTTTTACAATCAGATCTCTTATTACTATAACACACAATATAAAGAAAATTGGGCTGTTTACATCCATATTAAAGTGCAAATAAAGACCAAAAATATAATAACATATAATAACATACAAAAACAGAATTCTAGTGCACAAACAATTCTAATTGCATATTGCTACCTCCATAAGGTTACTGCTACAAACAGCCTTCTGGGAACTTGACGTGGTGACTGGGCTTAAAATAATTTGGCCAACCTATTGAACTAATTGCTTTTATTTATCCAGGATTTAGCAGACTGTTTGTAGCAGCAGAGGCCCATGGGTAGGTAGAGGTGGGAGCAGAGGCCCATGGGTAGGTAGAGGTGGGAGCAGAGGCCCATGGGTAGGTTCGTGGGAGCAGAGGCCCATGGGTAGGTAGAGGTGGGAGCAGAGGCCCATGGGTAGGTAGAGGTGAGCAGAGGCCATGGGTAGGTTGACGTGGAGCAGAGGCCCAGGGTAGCAAGGTGGGAGCAGAGGCCCATGGGTAGGCAGAGGTGGGAGCAGAGGCCCATGGGTAGGTAGAGGTGGGAGCAGAGGCCCATGGGTAGGTAGAGATGAGAGCAGAGGTAGAAGAGCAGGTAGGTAGAAGGTGGAGATAGCAGGGATATATTATATTGTAGATAATACCCCCACTATAAATTATAAGGATATTAGATGTTACTGAGGAACTCTGAGGTGACATCTCATATTTATAATTTACAGTATGGGGTATGTTATCTTTTTAATGCACCCCTTGTCCCCATTCAGGGGAGCTTTAAACCTGTCTTATCTGTGTCCCAAATGTCACTATGCTGCTCTTAACCCCCTCTGTTTAACTCCCCTTTGGTCCTGGACTCAATCACTTCTCCCATGCCCTCAACCCCCCCCCCACACCACACACTATAGAGGCTGTTTACTACTATGTAGTAGTGCACCGATTATAAGTACAGTTGGGTCTCATAGAGAGTAAGACACAGCTCCTTTACCACCTGTTCTTTAATAAAACTGAATTGAAAAAAGTGATTTTAGCAGTGGAGATACTCTTTAAAGGGCATGTCCACCCCTTTTAAAATGTTTTATATGTTGTAGGGCTAGTTCCCCCAGCACCAACTTTATAATATTTTATAGTGGTTGGGGCTGGGGGGACTATCCCTAATATGTGGAAAGGGGATTTACACTAGGGAGGGAGAGGAAAACAGGTGGGAGGGGGGGGGGGAGTAAAGGGCTGCTCTGAGCAAGCCAAAAACCTCTGAGAGGACAGCTCAGAGGAGGAAACAATTTCCCTGGGGCCAGGCTCCTGGTGGTCAGATTTTTTAACTTTGGGGACAATTACAGGGAGACCATTTGGAGCTGGGATGTAAGGTAAGGATTATTATACAGTACAGAGTGGGGCCAGTAGTGGGTTAAATTTTAGTTTTGGGGGTGGACAGGCCCTTTAAAAATTCAGAGTGTGTAAAAGATGGGACCTGATGGGAATTACCCTGATCAGTAAATGTACTATCTGATTCCTCTAGTATAGTGCTTGATGTCAATTGGCCCATAGGTGTGTTATCTATGAATGTACAGTGAATTGTAATGTTTTATTATAAATAAAGAGACAGACGTTGTACAGTGTTCTACACATTGATCATGTCCTAGTAGGGATCTCTTAGGTGGATTCTTAAGTCAACATGTTCTGTGTTGTAATACATTGGTAGTAGAGAATTGTACCGTGTTAGCCACAGATGAAAGGTAGACATCTTGGACATAAGTAAATCAAACAACTAAAAATTCACATACCTTATACATACTACACTGAAAGGGTCTTTACGGAACTCTGTTAATACGTTAACCGGACGCTTGCTTTCATTACGCCTCCTAATAAAATATCTCCAGCCTGGTAAGAAATGGAATCAAAAAAGTTTTTCTGTAATGTGCAACGAGGATCAAACTCAGCGACTGGTGTGAAAAGTAAGATCAAGGCCAATAGAGAGAAGGTTTCCTGCCCAGTAAAAGACCCCAGAGGGGAAAGCATTGAATAGTGTGTTTACAGTTAACTAAACTGTAGGTTAATAGCAGAACAGAGATCATTGGGACCTGCATTGTAGTTACTCTGTTCTGTTTCATCAATGAGCAAAATCCAGAACTGGACATTGATTTGCGGTTTAGATCGAAAGGAAACTCAACTTCTATTTTCCATTCCCATTTTCCATATTCTCCTATACAGCATAAATAGAAATAAATGAATCCTCACAGCTCAGCCTGGACTCTGGCAGTAATAGGAACATGGACTACACAACCCTCTGTTTATATACAGATCCTGAACTTCTCCTCTCTCTAACCTGTAAATTATAATAACAGTAATTTAATGTTCTTAAACTAGACAGATCTCTGGGCTACAGATAATTGTACCATCAGTTTATTTATGTTAAATTACTCACTGTCTAATTCTAGCAAGACAAGTTAAGATTCAGTGAATCTCCATAGGATAGACACAGTAATTGAGATGTTTTTCCAAATGTGCCAACTGTAAGATGTGAAAAGGAAATACAGATTTCTATTGCATAAGAATAGCTGAAAATTCTAGTTTGGGGGGAAATGTAAAAGCTTTATGATGTAGAAAAAAGAATCAAGGAAGAAGGTAATAATGAATTTAATATAGGAATATGCCTTCATCAATATAAATCAAAATACACATGTAAATTTCCAATAATCAATATCTCAAATACATAAAGTGATAGTGCACACAAACAGGTTATATAAAGTATCAAAGACAAAGACTAAAAAATGCCAGTAAGGGCATGTCCACCCCCAAAACTATAATCCCCCCCCCCACTACTGCCCCATCATGTAGTGTAGTTTAATCCTTACCTCACATCCCAGCTCCATAAGGTTCTTCTGTTCCCCCCCTCCCCCCCCCCAAAGTCCCAAAAACTGCCCACCAGGAGGATAGCGATTCCATATAGGACTCTGCCTCCTACCTGGCCTCCGGAAGAAGTTTGGCATGCTTACTGCAGCCCTTCTCCCCCTCCCTCTTCCTCCCTCTCCCTCCCGATTAGGATTCCCTCCCCTTAGTGTAAAACCCTTTTCACCAAAGATTCCCCCTGTCCCCCCAGCCCCAACTGCTATGTTAGTATTATGAAAATGTCCGAAACATTACTTACCTTCCCTCATGCCTCTGCCACACTGAACTCCCGGCAGCCGGCTGCCACTCAGGCATCACAGACGGCACTGCCGGTCCCGCCCCTCTGCTTGACTTTACTCGCAAGCAGAGGGCCTGGCAGCTTGGCGGAGGCAAAGAGGAAGGTAAGTAAAGTTTGGGGCATTTTCTAATAATACTAACATGCGGTTGGGGCTGGGGGGACGGGGGAATCTTTGGTGAAGATTTTTTTTAATGGTGGACATACCCTTTAACACAAGCCCGATGAGCAACCTAGGTGGTCCAAACCCTCAATCCCCAGACCCACTGTCTCTTAAAACTTCCCCAGTTGAGTCTCTCACCAGCCCAATGGAGCCAATATCTGCCTAACTCCCAGACCGTGCGTATCAGAGAACAGGCTCCTACGCCCCCAACTGAAGGATGACACCAAGATATCACATTCTGTGTCCATATCCCAGAGATATATACTATGGATACTATAGTAGTACTCTGTTGTATCAGTTAGATCACTACACTTAAACTTTAGTTCTTGAAGATGTTTCACTAGTCATCCGACTGGATCTCTCAATTCAGATCCCATTTTTATAGTAGTGTGTTCATTTATAAATACGTGACCAGTCTGGGGTTTTTTTTTTTGAGAACATATTAGAACTTTTTTTTAGAACCATACCAATTATACCATGGATTGTACAATTGAAGTTGTTGCGTGTGGGCCCCTTCAGTGGCAATTGCTTGGGGATCCTTCTTTTGGAGACAGAAAATTTAAGAATTCTATATCAAGTTCCAAGGGTAAAACTATTTAATGTAAAACTGTGAAACAGTCTCAGCAGTTGTGGTAAAATACTTTCACAGTATGGGTAGGGTAAAAGTTGGACTAATGGACATATGTCTTATACAACCTTCAATACTATGTTACTTGTAACTGTTTATACAGGCATTATGGGTAGGGTATAAAGGTTGCACTAGATGGACATATGTCTTTATACAACCTCCAATACTATGTACTATGTAACTGTTATACAGACATTATGGGTATGGTATAAAGGTTGGACTAGATGGACGTATGTCTTTATACAACCTCCAATACTATGTTACTATGTAACTGTTATACACCTTATGGGTAGGGTATTTTATATATATATTGAGAATTACTGGAATTAATACATATATGTAGTTCTGGTTGGTACGGGGATACTATATAATATTGAGAATTACTGGTATTAATACATATACGTTAATTCTGTTGGTACTGGGATACTATATAATATTGAGAATTACTGGTATTAATACATTACTGTAGTTCTGGTTGGAACAGGATATACATAATATTGAGAATTACTGGTATTAATACATATACTGTAGTTCTGGTTGGTACGGGGATACTATTATATTGAGAATTACTGGTATTATTACATATACTGTAGTTCTGGTTGGTACAGTGATACTATAATATATTGAGAATTACTGCTATTAAATACTATACTGTAGTTCTGTTTGGTACGGGGATAATAATATATTGTGAATTACTGGTATTAATACATATACTGTAGTTCTGGTTGGTACGGGGATACTATAATATTGAGAATTACTGGTATTATACATATACTTTAGTTCTGGTTGATACAGGGATACTATATAATATTGAGAATTACTGGTATTATACATATACTGTTAGTTTCTGGTTGGTCAGGGATACTATATAATATTGAGAATTAATGGTATTAATACATATACTGTAGTTCTGGTTGTGTACGGGATACTATATAATAGGAAATTACTGGTAATAATACATATACTGTAGTTCTGGTTGATACAGTGATGCTATATAATTTGAGAATACTGGTATTAATACATATAATGTAGTTCTTGTTGGTAAAAGGGAACTAAATAATATTGAGAATTACTGGTATTAATACATACACTGTAGTTCTGGTTGGTACAGGGATACTATATATATTGAGAATTACTCGGTATTAATACATATACTGTAGTTCTGGTTGGTACAGGGATACTATATAATATTGAGAATTACTGTATTAATACATATACTGTAGTTTCTGGTTGGTAGGGGTTACTATATAATATTGAGAATTACTGGTATTAATACATATACTGTTATTTCTGGTTGGTACAGGGATACTATATATATTGAGAATTACTGGTATAATACATATACTGTAGTTCTGGTTGGTACAGGGATACTATATAATATGAGAATTACTGGTATTAATACATATACTGTGTTCTGGTTGGTACGGAGTTACTATTATATTGAGAATTACTGGTATTAATACATATCTGTAGTTCTGGTTGGTCAAGGGATCTATATATATTGAGATTACTGGTATTAATACATATACTGTAGTTTGGTTGGTACGGGTACTATATAATATAGAGAATTACTGGTATTAATACGTATACTGTAGTTCTGGTTGGTACAGGGATACTTATAATATTGAGAATTACTGGTATTAATACATATACTGTAGTTCTGGTTGGTACGGGGTTACTATGTAATATTGAGAATACTGGTATTAATACATATACTGTAGTTCTGGTTGGTACAGGGACACTATATAATTTGAGATTAATGGTATTAATACATATACTGTAGTTCTGGTTGTACAGGGATACTATATAATATTGAGAATTACTGGTATTAATACGTATACTGTAGTTCTGGTTGGTACAGGGATACTATATAATATTGAGAATTACTGGTATTAATACATATACTGTAGTTCTGGTTGGTACGGTTACTATATAATATTGAGAATTACTGGTATTAATACATATACTGTAGTTCTGGTTGATACAGGGATGCTATATAATTTTGAGAATTTCTGGTATTAATACATATACTGTACTTCTGGTTGGTACAGTGATACTATATAATATTGAGAATTACTGGTATTAATACATATACTGTAGATCTGGTTGGTACAGGGATACTATATAATATTGAGAATTACTGGTATTAATACATAAATGTAGTTCTGGTTGGTACGGGGATACTAAATATATTGAGAATTACTGGTATTAATACATACACTGTAGTTCTGTTGTACAGGGATCTATATAATATTGAGAATTACTGGTATTATACATATACTGTAGTTCTGGTTGGTACAGGGATACTATATAATATTGAGAATTACTGGTATTAATACATATACTGTAGTTCTGGTTGGTACGGGGTTACTATATAATATTGAGAATTACTGGTATTAATACATATACTGTAGTTCTGGTTGGTACAGGGATACTATATATATTGAGAATTACGGGTATTAATAATATAATGTAGTTCTGGTTGGTTCAGGATACTATATATATTGAGAATTACTGGTATTAATACATATACTGTAGTTCTGGTTGGTACATGGATACTAAATATTGAGAATAACTGGTATTAATACATATACTGTAGTTCTGGTTGGTACAGGATACTATATAATATTGAGAATTACTGGTATTAATACATATACTGTAGTTCTGGTTGTACGGGGTTTCTATATAATATTGAAGATTACTGGTATTAATACATATACTGTAGTTCTGGTTGGTACGGGGATACTATATAATATTGAGAATTACTGGTATTAATACATATAATGTAGTTCTGTTGGTTCAGGGATACTATTAATATTGAGAATTACTGGTATTAATACATAACTGTAGTTCTGGTTGTACATGGATACTATATATATTGAGAATTACTGGTTTTAATACATATACTGTAGTTCTGGTTGGTACAGGGATACTATATAATATTGAGAATTACTGGTATTAATACATATACGTGTAGTTCTGTTTGGTACGGGGTTACTAATAATTTGAGAATTACTGGTATTAATACATATACTGTAGTTCTGGTTGGTACAGGGATACTATATATATTGAGAATTACTGGTTTTAAATACATATACTGTAGTTCTGGTTGGTACAGGATACTATATATATTGAACATGTACATTAATTAGTGAATGAAAACCAAATTTACTGAAGCCTTTGCATGATATTGAACACCCCAATGAAACTGGCTTAGGCAGTCCTTGATTTTCTCTGCTATAAAGCGCTTTAAAAAAAATTATGAGAACAGAAATTTTGCAAACAAGATCACTGCCTGCTGATCACAGAAAATTCTTGTAAAGTCCGTCCCAACTGATTGCTTTGAATAGAAATGGTAATGCAGCTAGTGTTCTATCCACACAACCAAGCTTCCCCGTTCGAAAAGCAGTATAGGTACCACGCTAATAAGTCAAGCCTATCCACTCAGCTAGTGACCCGGCTCACTTCTTCCTCTGGGTGAAACCACTATGTTCAACCCTTTCATAACTTTTCCAGGTTGAGGGGGCCAAGGAGTTTTAATCAGGTTACTCACCTCACTACAAATTGACCACAGATAATTGGGCACGTCTCTCCTATTCCGAGCTTCCGGGACCAGCAACTGAAATTTGTCCAGCTGTAGACATGATAAAGCATCAGCAATCTCATTAAAGACACCAGGTATGTGTTCCCTCTGACATTAATATAAGCTTTAAACATGTGAACACTAGTCGTCTTAACAGCGCTAGAACGGGATGACGAAGTGTCAAGGTGTTGATGGCTTGTACAACTCCCAAATTGTCAGAGAAATAATACTGCTCTGTCTTTTAGCAGTGGGCCCAATAATTCCAAGGCTACTAAAATGGAAAACAGCTCGAGGAACTTTTGTTACCAATTCAGATGACTTCCAAGGTTCTGGCCATGATGCCGCACACCATTACCTTGGAAAAAGGCCCGAAAACCCACTGAGCCGCTGCTGCATCAGCATATAGGTGTAACCTACATAGGATTTCCGCCTGCCAGTATGTCTTTCCATTAAAGTCTGACAAGAATTTTTGCCAAACCATTAATATGCTTTCATCTCCTGTGTGAACCTTATGATGGGCCTGTTTTATCCCTGCTGTGGCTAGTGCTAACGGCCGGGAGAATACCCTACCCATAGGGATGACACATCATGCGAAATTCAGCTTCCTAACAAGGATTGCAGCTGTCGTAGGGTTCCTTTTGCGGAAATGGTAGTAGCGACCGCATTCTTAAGATCCGCCATCTTGTCATCGGGTGCCTACTCTGCTGTGTCATGGTGTCGATAGTTATGCCCAAGAAGCTGAGTGATGTGGTGAGGCCAATTGTTTTTTCGGCACCAGAGGGATACCAAACTGCTCGAGATCCTGGCATAGTGTGGAGCAAATTAGCACAAATGTGGGAATTGGACAGGACCCACCATCAGGAAGTCATCCAAGTAATGCCTGACCAATGAAATACCTGATTCTTGAAGAACTACCACTCGACAAATAGCTAAGCTTTCGAAATATGGATGATATCGAGCATCCCAGGGCAGTGCACGTTTACATAGTATTTGCCTCGAAATAACAACCCAGAAGATGGAGACTATCTTTGGGCCCTTAGCTAGCCGGATGGCTTCATCAAAAGAGGCATGCTGACACGAACCAGCTCTCGGTCTATTTCATCGTGACGGAAGCTCATGAGGGTATGAGAGGTGATGAATGAGCCCGTTGAGGACCGTTGAATTTGGAGGGGATTTTAAAACCTGTCTAAAACCTTCAAGGAGCAGAAGAGCTCTTTTGCGGTTTGGGTATCTAATGAGCCATGGATGCATCGCCTCTAACTTCACTGGAGTCTCCGCCTTTTCCAGTGTTTTCCCTGTGCTTGCTTGTGTCCCTCTTTTGAAACAGCGACTGTATGGGTGAGAGCCCGCACATAAGGAACATTTGTGTCGAAATCTGCACGATGTACCCCACTTGCATTGGCTGTCATTGAACAGCCAGCAAACACCCTTTTTTTGGAGTGTTGCGCCCCCTGCTCCGTGTACGCGTGTAGGTCCACTCCCCCCTGGGCCTTGTAATGATTTGTTATTCATTACCCTATCCAGAGGGCAATGTCCCGTGATCCCAGTTTAGCTTGAAGTGGACTGCCCTCCTCTGCCGGAACTGTTCATGTACTGAGCCATGCTTGCCCACCATATATCGTGTGCTTCCCATATTTTGTCAGTAGAGTAACAATGATGAGCATTGCTCTGGGTACCTTTCTCCAATGACGTCCTAATATGGTAAAAGCCTGCAACCAGTTTCCAAAAGTTTTGGAATCAGGCGGCAGCGCCTTTTCTTCCTCTTCTTCTGACCTGCCTTCTTTTACCCTTTCCATTTTTCTAGTGGAAATCTGTCCATGGGGAGGGAGAGAATATGTCTCCATTACCCCGCTTCCATATTTTTCTCTTACAAGTACTTCTTGCCGAATCGGGAATACCTTGAGCCTTGAAGTCCTGGCTTTGTCCTTGAGAAGTGGGTAGTGGGTTAGATGCCTGTAAAACTAGTCTTGTCTCCGGTTCCTCTGTTCGCTTGGTTCCCCGACCTTGTGTCAGACATGTTAACCTGTTGGCTTCTTCCCCCTCTAACTGAAAAAGAAGCAGCCTAAGCCCTGATACGACACTATGAAACCCTGGACCTCCACTACCAATAGATTGCATTGTGTCCCTGTTATTAATCATAGGGAAACAAACAGTGTATCAACACACCCTATATACTCTCCTATTACGTAACATCCACGTGATTTCCCCAACAGTAACGTGAATAACCTAAGGGTATTAACCCTTGTTAGGCATATGAACATTATGCAGTTTAAAAATGCTTCTATCGTGCATAAGCCAGGTGGTTAAGATCATATATAAATAGTGAAAATGGTATATAACAATATAATATATATTATATATATATATATATATTATATAATATATTATATAAAATTGATATAGATAAAAAGCAAAAGAATATTCCAGTGAGAGAAGTGAGAGAAGAAAGTGCTCTATATGTATCTCTATGTACGTTACTTACGTAATGCATATCCACTTTGTTTCCTGTTTTTATCAGTTTCTTTACTTATTGCCTTTCTGGAATCTGGATATTTTATTAGATACGAGACAACCATTAGGGGTAACTCCATATTTGATGTGAACTGTTATGTTGGTTAATTTTGTATATCCTCCTAACCACTTTTTTGTTATGTTCCATATCTTCGGATTTCTATTTCTGAGGAGCCCTGTTGGTCTGGACTAAAATCTAGAGTAATGCTTACGTACATAGAGAACATATAGAGAATTTCTGCTCTCACTTATCATAACTGGAAAATTCTTTTTGTTTTTATCTATATCTATATATATTAAATTGTGCTAAAGTCAGGCACTCACTTCACAGGTTGTATTGCCTTGGTGCTAATGAGAGATGGAGTTTATAGTAGTTGGTTGTATCCAGTGCACACATAAGGTCTTTTCTTTATATAAACAAAACAGTTTTTATTCACACATAATTTTAGTGCTTACAACAAACACTATATATATTAATATTATAATATATATTGTTATATACCATGTTCACTATTTATATATGATATTAATCACGGCTTAATGCACGATAGAAGCACTTTTAAACTGCATAAATGTTCATATGCCTAACAAGGGTTAATCAATTAGGTTCTTCAGTTAACTGTTGTGAGAAATCACGTGGATGTTACGAATAGGGAAGTTATAGGGTGTGTTGATGTGTTGAACACTGTTTGTTTGCCATGATTAAGGACAGTGTGGTCCGAAACACGTCCGGCGTACTGAAATAAAGCTGTAGATTCACTCATCCATGTGGTCAGGATTCCTCTGTGTACATTTCGGTTGATGCAGTGTCGTTCTTTATTTTTGTTGGACTGTGAAGTTTGGTCTGGAGTGACAGACCGTGGGGACCTTGCACCGGGTCACTAAGAGGCACGGGTAACCACCTGACATACATTTTGAAATTTGGATTGCCTTGAATGCTATTTGGAGGAGCGAAGGGTCTGGGGTCCTAACACCTGGACCACTATAATGAATAAGTAAGCATTATACGATCACATTCATGGGATAGGATTTTCTTATTGTTTGATTGTGTCCCTGTTAGACCCATGTGACTGGGTTATGAGTGCTGTGCATGCCAAGAGTTACCTGCCGTTGAAGCTGGGAACATCCTGGGAATTCTCTGTACGCATGGCTGCTGCTGTGGTGCTGTGGTCCAGAAAGCAGCGGGATGTTGAGTGGTCCTTTGATGTGGATGGAGGGACGCTGTTTGCAGTACCGCTGAACAAGTGCTCCAAATTCCTGTCCAGGTGTTCTGGTTCCTCGCGGGGGACAAGACAAAGAGGGAGAAGAATCCTGCCATTAGGGGACCCCTTTTGTTAAAGCCCCCGCCTAGTGGAGTCCCTGCACAGCTTCCTGCCTGTCAGAGATGTTTCAGGGGTATTCCTAGCTGTGAGGTAACTGGTACCCTCCAGGCTGCCACTTCCGGTGTGCAGGTGAAAGAGTTCCCTCCCCGCGGAGAGGGGCCTAACCTTATGGGAGAGGGGCTAGCCCGGCCTGGCTAGCTGGTGCTGCCGCATTAGGTTGGTCTGGGTATTGGGGAGAGGGGTGTCCACACCTGTCCCTTGCTGAGTTCTGACAGGGAGAGTGGATAGGAGAACAGGGAGGAGTCCTGCGCTGAGTGGCCCGACCCCTGGTAATGCCACCCACCGACCCTGGGGCCGCCCCTGCTTTGCTCCTCCCTCCTCTGACCGTGTGTTGGACTTGTTGCGTGGGGAGCACTGCCACGCTGGAATTGCTGAGCCTCCGTGTTCCTGAATGCCGGCCTATTGCTGTCCTCTGCTGTCTGCGATCGGAACAGGGGTGTCTCTCCTTCTCCTGGTGCGGTCCGGTAATGGGCTCAAGCATTGGGGGGGCCCTGCACGCCGTGCACTCCTCTTTCTTTCTTTTGGGACTGTAGGATTACCGCGTGCCTAATGCCTGCAGTAGGTCCATAAGCCAGGAGTCTCGTGCTGCCTCTCTTCTCACAAAACTAGCCAGCAGTGCCTCTGCGTCCATGTGGTGAGTGGAATGTCCTTTCCCTGTGGCTGCTCCAGCAAAATGGCCTGATTCCAGGTCTCTTCCTTTTTCCCGGGCTCTTCCTCCCCTCCTCTACTCCACCCCCCCCCCTCCCTGCCGTGTCATTTAAATTAGACAATCCCGCTGGGCAGCTCCCTGGTCATGCCGCCCCTCCCCTTAATGCTGCGATCTGTGGCCCTCTGGACTTTAGAATTTGGGACTGTTGGTACAGTAGGTTAGGTATGTGGACCTCCAGATGATAAAAATGTACAACGGAATGCAGGGAATGTGAGAGACAAATGAACATATATCATTGGACTTTCCTGCTTAATGCCAAATGTACATATTAAACTTTACCTTCTAGATATACCCTGGTAAAAATCATAGCACAAGGGCAAGTTATACCAATACTGACTAAATGGAAATGATACAGACTTGACTGGGATGTAGGGAATGGGGATGATATTGTAATATACAATTATAATTATATTCTGAGTCCCCAGATCCACCTGTCCCTACCCATATGCTCTGCTCTGGTACCTGCTCATTGGTAACTTTCACTGAGCTCCAGTTGTCCCTACCCATAATCCTTTGTTATGGTTCCTGCTCATTGTAACTTCACTGTCTCCCATAATGGAGGTTTAGACAGTGGGTGAAGATTGAAATGTATATTCTGCAGGACAAATTATAAAACTATGGTTAGGTAACCAGTAGATCTCCCAGTGTTTGAAAACTATATAATTCCCAGCATTCCTTGGCTATAGTGTTTGTAGATGAATGCTGGGTTAACTCCCAGCATTCATCTACAAACACTATAGCCAAGGAAATGCTGTAATTATATAGTTTTCAAACACTGGGAGATCTACTGGTTACCTAACCATAGTTTTATAATTTGTCCTGCAGAATATACATTTCAATCTTCACCCACTGTCTAAACTTCCATTATGGGAGACAGTGATAGTTACAATGAGCAGGAACCATAACAAAGGATTATGGGTAGGGAACACTGGAGCTGCAGTGAAAGTTACAATGAGCAGGTACCAGAGCAGAGCATTATGGGTAGGGAACAGGTGGGTCTGGGGACATCAGATATATAATTATAATTGTATATTACAATATCATCCCCATTCCCTACATCCCAGTCAAGTCTGTATCATTTCCATTTAGTCAGTATTGGTATAACTTGCCCTTGTGCTATGATTTTTACCAGGGTATATCTAGAAGGTAAAGTTTAATATGTACAATTTGGGCATTATAGCAGGAAAGTCCAATGATATATGTTCATTTGTCTCTCACATTCCCTGCATTCCGTTGTACATTTTTATCATCTGGAGGTCCACATACCTAACCTACTGTTACCAACAGTCCCAAATTCTTAAAGTCCAGAGGGCCACAGATCGCAGCATTAAGGGGAGGGGCGGCATGACCAGGAGAGCTGCCCAGCGGGGATTGTCTAATTTAAATGACACAGGCAGGGGAGGGGGGGGGGGGGGGGAGGGGAGGGATGGAAGAGCCCGGGAAAAAGGAAGGAGGACCTGGAATCAGGGCCATTTTGCTGGAGCAGCCACAGGGAAAGGACATTCCACTCACCATCATGGACGCAGAGGCACTGCTGGCTAGGGTTTGTGAGAAGAGAGGCAGCACGGAGACTCCTGGCTTATGGACCTACTGCAGGCATTAGGCACGGGCGGTAATCCTACAGTCCCAAAAGAAAGAAAGAGGAGTGCACGGCGTGCAGGGCCTCCCCAATGCTTGAGCCCATTACCGGACCGCACCAGGAGAAGGAGAGACAGCCCCTGTTCCGATCGGAGACAGCAGAGGACAGCAATAGGCCGGCATTCAGGAACAACGGAGGCTCAGCAATTCCAGCGTGGCAGTGCTCCCCACAGCAACAAGTCCAACACACGGTGCAGAGGAGGGAGGAGCAAAGCAGTAAGGGCGGCCCCAGGGTCGGTGGGTGGCATTACCAGGGGTCGGGCAGCTCAGCGCAGGGACTCCTCTCCTGTTCTCCTATCCACTCTCCCTGTCAGAACTCAGCAAGGGACAGGTGTGGACACACCTCCTCCCCAATACCCAGAACAACCTAATGCGGCAGCACCAGCTGAGCCAGGCCGGGCTGCCAGCCCCTCTCCCATAAGGTTAAGGCCCCTCTCCAGCGGGGAGGGAACTCTTTCACCTGCACCACCGGAAGTGGCAGCCTGGAGGGTACCAGTTACCTCAGAGGCTAGGAATACCCCTGAAAACATCTCTGACAGGCAGGAAGCCTGTGCAGGGAACTCCACTAGCGGGCGGGCTTTAGAACAAAGGGGTCCCCTAATGGCAGAGAATTCTTCTCCCTCTTTGTCTTGTCCCCCGCAGGACCAAGAACACCTGGACAGGAATTTGGAGCACTTGGGTTCAGCGGTACTGCAAACAGCGTCCCTCCATCCACATCAAAGGACCACTCAGACATCAGCGCTGCTTTCTGGACCACAGCATCCACAGCAGCAGGCCATGCGTACAGAAGAATTCCCAGGATGTTCCCAGGCTTCAACGGCAGGTAACTCTGTGCATGCGCACAGCAGCTCATACACCCAGTCACATGGGTCTAACAGGGACACAATCAAAACAATAAGAAAATCCTATCCCATGAATGTGATACGTATAATGCTTACTTATTCATTATAGTGGTCCAGGTGTATAGGACCCCAGACCCTTCGCTCCTCCAAATAGCATTCAAGGCAATCCAAATTTCAAAATGTATGTCAGGTGGTTACCCGTGCCTCTTAGTGACCCGGGTGCAAGGTGCCCCAGGTCTGTCACTCCAGACCAAACTTCACGAGTCCAACAAAAATAAGAGAACGACACTGCATCAACCGAAATGTACACAAGAGGAATCCTGACACATGGATGAGTGAATCTACAGCTTTATTTCAGTACGCCTGACGTGTTTCGGACCACACTGTCCTTAATCATAGGCAAACAAACAGTGTATCAACACACCCCTATAGACTTCCCTATTACGTAACATCCACGTGATTTCTCACAACAGTAACGTGAAGAACCTAATGGTATTAACCCTTGTTAGGCATATGAACATTTATGCAGTTTAAAAGTGCTTCTATCGTGCATTAAGCCAGGTGATTAATATCATATATAAAATAGTGAAACATGGTATATAACAATATAATATATATATATATTAATATATATAGTAGTTGGTTGTAAGCACTAAAATTATGTGTGAATAAAAACTGTTTTGTTTATATAAAGAAAAGACCTTATGTGTGCACTGGATACAACCAACTACTATAAACTCCATCTCTCAGTAGCACCAAGGCAATACAACCTGTGAAGTGAGTGCCTGACTTTAGCACAAATATTAATATATATAGATATAGATAAAAAGCAAAAGAATTTTCCAGTTATGATAAGTGAGAGCAGAAAGTTCTCTATATGTATCTCTATGTACGTAAGCATTACTCTAAGATATTTAGTCCAGACCAACAGGGCTCCTCAGAAATAGAAATCCGAAGATATGGAACATAACAAGAAAAAGTGAAGTTAGGAGGATATACAAAATTAACCAACATAACAGTTCACATCAAATATGGAGTTCAACCCTAATGGTTGTCTCGTATCTAATATAAATATCCAGATTCCAGAAAGGGCAATAAGTAAAAGAAACTGATAAAAACAGGAAACAAAGTGGATATGCATTACGTAAGTAACGTACATAGAGATACATATAGAGCACTTTCTTCTCTCACTTCTCTCACTGGAATATTCTTTTGCTTTTTTATCTATATCAATTTTATGTATATATATATATATATATATATATATAATATTATATTATATATATATATTATATTGTATATACCATTCACTATTTAATATGATCTTAACCACCTGGCTAATGCACGATAGAAGCATTTTTAAACTGCATAAATGTTCATATGCCTAACAAGGGTTAATACCCTTAGGTTATTCACGTTACTGTTGTGGGAAATCACGTGGATGTTACGTAATAGGAGAGTATATAGGGTGTGTTGATACACTGTTTGTTTCCCTATGATTAATAACAGGGACACAATGCAATCTATTGGTAGTGGAGGTCCAGGGTTTCATAGTGTCGTATCAGGGCTTAGGCTGCTTCTTTTTCAGTTAGAAGGGGGAAGAAGCCAACAGGTTAACATGTCTGACACAAGGGTCAGGGAACCAAGCGAACAGGAAGGAACCGGAGACAAGACTAGTTTTACAGGCATCTAACCCACTACCCACTTCTCAAGGACAAAGCCAGGACTTCAAGGCTCAAGGTATTCCCGATTCGGCAAGAAGTACTTGTAAGAGAAAAAATATGGAAGCGGGGGTATATGGAGACATATTCTCTCTACTCCCCATGGACAGATTTCCACTAGAAAAATGGAAAAGGGTAAAAGAAGGCAGGTCAGAAGAAGAGGAAGAGAAAAGGCGCTGCCGCCTGATTCCAAGAACTTTTGGAAACTGGTTGCAGGCTTTTACCATATTAGGGAGCGTCATTGGAGAAAGGTACCCAGAGCAATGCTCATCATTGTTATGCTACCTTGACAAAATATGGGAAGCACACAGAGTATATGGTGGGCAAGCATGGCTCCAGTACAATGAACAGTTCCGGCAGAGGAGGGCAGTCCACTTCAAGCTAAACTGGGATCACAGGGACATTGCCCTCTGGATGAGGGTAATGAATAACAAATCATTACAAGGCCCAGGGGGGAGTGGACCTACACAGCGTACACGGAGCAGGGGGCGCAACACTCCAAAAAAAGGGTGTTTGCTGGCTGTTCAATGACAGCCAATGCAAGTGGGGTACATCGTGCAGATTTCGACACAAATGTTCCTTATGTGCGGGCTCTCACCCATACAGTCGCTGTTTCAAAAGAGGGAGACAAGCAAGCAAGCACAGGGAAAACACTGGAAAAGGCGGAGACTCCAGTGAAGTTAGAGGCGATGCATCCATGGCTCATTAGATACCCAAACCGCAAAAGAGCTCTTCTGCTCCTTGAAGGTTTTAGGACAGGTTTTAAAATCCCCTCCAAATTCAACGGTCCTCAACGGGCTCATTCATCACCTCTCATACCCTCATGGAGCTTCCGTCAACGATGAAATAGACCGAGAGCTGGTTCGTGTCAGCTATGCCTCTTTTGATGAAGCCATCCGGCTAGCTAAGGCAGCCAAAGATAGTCTCCATCTTCTGGGTTGTTATTTCGAGGGCAAATACTATGTAGACTGTGCACTGCCCATGGGATGCTCAATATCATGCGCATATTTCGAAAGCTTTAGGGTAGTTCTTCAAGAATCAGGTATTTCATTGGTCATGCATTACTTGGATGACTTCCTGATGGTGGGTCCTTCCAATTCCCACATTTGTGCTAATTTGCTCCACACTATGCACAGGATCTCAGAGCAGTTTGGTATCCCTCTGGTGCCGGAAAAAACAATTGGCCTCACCACATCACTCAGCTTCTTGGGCATAACTATCGACACCATGACACAGCAGAGTAGGCACCCTGATGACAAAGTGGCGGATCTTAAGAATGCGGTCGCTACTACCATTTCCGTAAAAAAGGTAACCCTACGACAGCTGCAATCCTTGTTAGGGAAGCTGAATTTCGCATGATGTGTCATCCCTATGGGTAGGGTATTCTCCCGGCCGTTAGCACTAGCCACAGCAGGGATAAAACAGGCCCATCACTTCATAAGGTTCACACGGGAGATGAAAGCATATTTAATGGTTTGGCAAAAATTCTTGTCAGACTTTAATGGAAAGACATACTGGCAGGCGGAAATCCTATGTAGGTTACACCTATATGCTGATGCAGCAGGCTCAGTGGGTTTTCGGGCCTTTTTCCAAGGTAGATGGTGTGCGGCATCATGGCCAGAACCTTGGAAGTCATCTGAATTGGTAACAAAATGTTCCTCGAGCTGTTTTCCATTTTAGTAGCCTTGGAATTATTGGGCCCACTGCTAAAAGACAGAGCAGTATTATTTTACTCTGACAATTTGGGAGTTGTACAAGCCATCAACACCTTGACAGCTTCGTCATCCCGTTCTAGCGCTGTTAAGACGACTAGTGTTCACATGTTTAAAGCTTAATATTAATGTCAGAGGGGAACACATACCTGGTGTCTTTAATGAGATTGCTGATGCTTTATCATGTCTACAGCTGGACAAATTTCAGTTGCTGGTCCCGGAAGCTCGGAAAATAGGAGAGACGTGCCCAGATTATCTGTGGTCAATTGTATGTGAGGTATGAGTAACCTGATTAAAAACTCCTTGGCCCCCTCAACCTGGAAAAGTTATAAAAGGGTTTGAACATAGTGGTTTCACCCAGAGGAAGAAGTAGCCGGGTCACTAGTTGAAGTGGATAGGCTTGACTTATTAGCGTGGTACCTATTACTGCTTTTCGAACGGGGAAGCTTGGTTAGTGTAGTGGATAGAACACTAGCTGCATTACCATTTCTATTCAAAGCAATCAGTTGGACGGACTTTACAAAGAATTTTCTGATCAAGCAGGCAGTGAAACGTTTTAGGTTGGGATGGAAGACAAGGAATTTGAGGAGTCCAATCACACTTGGCATCCTAGAAGTGCTTTTTCACCAACTTATTTGCCTGACAAATTCCAGCTTTGAATGTAGCCTATTCAGGCTGGCCTTCTCATGGGCTTTTTACGGGACCTTTTGAATCTCGGAATTGGTAAGCCCATCGGGTAGCTCAAGGGGGTTACAACTTGCGGACATAGAATTACAGCAAGAAAAGCTCCGCATTACATTAAGGAACACAAAAACCTCAAAGGTGGCAGCGATAGTTGTCATTTTAGCCCGGGTTCCGGATAGAGCCACTTGTCCCTTTAATTGCTATCTGTGCCCAACAGCAGGAGTTTCATGGTTGGTACATCTAAACGGGTCATCCCTATCGAGATTCCAGTTTGTGTCAGTATTAAGAAAATGCTTAGAAGCGCTAGGTTTGCAGTTTACAGATTACAATAGCCACTCCTTTAGAATTAGGGCAGCTACAGAGGCCGCTAGGTGGGGTCTACAAGAAAAGGTCATTAAGCGTATAGGCAGGTGGGAGTCTGCTCGTTTTCGTTCCTACCTGCATCCATCACGAATAGAGAATTAGACGTTAATTTAATACTATTTATCCGATTCCAGGTTGCCCTCCTGCCAAGGCATGGGTTTTAGGGCACTCATACATTGTCTGGGCCGAAAAGAGATCAGCTATGCGTGCAAAAGGGCACCAGTTAGGGTTAGGGAGGATCTAAGTGTCTCCTGGATTGGGACTCTGGGACATGATGGCCTCGGCGGTACAATGGACCAAGGTACTTGGAAAACCGACCATCATTTTACTCCATTTGGGAGGTAATGATTTGTGCATTACTCCAATAAAGTTTTTGATAAAAAAACAGCCTGAGACTGTGGTCTCTTTTCCCTGGGCTGTTAGTCATGTGGTCTGAGATCATTCCCTGCAAGTTTTGGCTCGGGGCTCACTCCCATACAGCTATTGAGAGGGCTAGGATTAAAGTTAATAAAGCGGTTGCTAAATTTGTAAGTTTAAACGGGGGCTTAGTGATCAGGCATTCAGACATAGAACACGATTGGTCCCTTTTTCACCTGGACTGAGTGCACCTCACGGAGGTAGGTACAGACTTGTTCAACCTTGGGTTACAAGAAGGGCTTGAGCGCGGGCCTAGTTATTTGGAGAAGCAGTCGCGGTCTGCCGTGGTGGGTCTCTGTCAGTCTGCCAGGATAATGAAATATTTACATTTTGGCCCATACATACATTTTGGACAGCAAAAAGGAGGTGCTGGTCTAACCCCTTAGGTGGGTAGTCAGCTGGTAATGGACAGTGTGAACCGGGGTCTGGCCAATGGTTTGGTGCGGCCAGTTCAAAGGCAAGTACACCTACCCACTGAGTCAGGTAGTGGGCAGCTTATGGAGTAGGGGGTAAAATGGAAAGGCAGACTAACAGGGACTCAAAGTTTTTTGTTCTTGTTAAACTTGTTCGATTGCTCTGTTAAGCAATATCTGTTGTGTTTTTTTCTCAAATAAATGGTCAATGTGTACTGTAAAATTATTCTACCATGATTGTAACTGATTTTAATAAAGCTGTGACCATTTTATTCCAACAAATCAAGTCTGGTCTAAATTTTGTGGGAAAAGTGAAAAGGGGAAGGTAAGTGGTAAGAGTCGGATATGTATGGGGTCACAGCTTGGTTTTAGTGAGCAGGGATAGAACTTCCATGGTCATGTAGAATGCCCCGCAGGTTTTGAGCAGCCTGTCCCTTTTAAAATACATTTAAGGCTATGCACGGGGAGCTGGTATAACTCTCTATTGCCTCCTCTTGGCAATGCACTGAGCCGATTGGGACTCTCGGTGCATATTGAATGGGGTTTACCCATTTTGACTCTTTTACACCAGATATCTGCTGGCGTTAAAGATTCTGTCTTAAAGAGCTGTTATTGGCTCATTACATTCGTTGGGGCAGTCACGTATCCCAGTTTTTGCGTACCACAACCGAAGTTAGTTATGTCTTAAAGTAACGTTAACCCTTGGTACATGGGTTAATGTGACATTAAGACTGAAAAAGACGATAACGGCTCTCCTGTTCCCTGGGTACCATTATAGAATAAACTGGAAAACTGCAAAATGTTACGGCTTATCATAACATAGAATATCCTAGACAGGTAGAAACACTAGAAGAAATAAGGTTATCAAACTCTTTAATAATATCACACAAAGTTTCAGGAGGTTCAACCCTTTTCCTCGGGTTTAAATTAAATCTAGATAATTCTATTATTTATTTATTGAATTGATTATTTGTGAATAATTAAATAAGTTGACTGAGAATTTATGATAGATGATAGTTTGTTTTCTTTAAGTCCAGATAATGAACTCCCAAAACACCAACTAGCGTTTAAGTTTACAATAAACGAAATAAATAAAAGAAATATTTTACCCAACATCACCCTGGGATATATATTGGCTGATTCAGCTAATTATTACAGAGAAACAACACTGGGAACCATATTAATACTGTCAGGGGGAAAGGACCTTGTTCCCAATTATAAATGTGGGAGAAAAGGAATCCTGGCTGGTTTCATTGGGGATCTGACATCTGTCAGTTCATACATAATGTCTATCCTTACTGGGTTTTACCACTACCCCCAGGTACTGTACTGTTATGTAATGTCTATCCTTACTGGATTGTACCACTACCCCCAGGTACTGTACTGTTATGTAATGTCTATCCTTACTGGATTGTACCACTACCCCCAGGTACTGTACTGTTATGTAATGTAATGTCTATCCTTACTGGATTGTACCACTACCCCCAGGTACTGTACTGTTATGTAATGTCTATCCTTACTGGATTGTACCACTACCCCCCAGGTACGGTACTGTTATGTATATGTCTATCCTTACTGGGTTGTACCACTACCCCCCAGGTACTGTACTGTTTGTTATGTACTGTCTATCCTTACTGGATTGTACCACTACCCCCAGGTACTGTACTGTTGTATGTAATGTCTATCCTTCCTGGATTGTACCACTACCCCCAGGTACTGTACTGTTTATGTAATGTCTAATTCAATCCTTACTGGATTTGTACACTACCACCCCCCAGGTACTGTATGTTATGTAATTGCTATCCTTACTGGATTGTACCACTACCCACCCAGGTACTGTACTGTTATTTAATGTAAGTCTATCCTTACTGGATTGTACCACTACCCCCAGGACTACTGTTCTGTTATGTTATGTTATGTCTATCCTTACTGATTGTACCACTACCCCCAGGTACTGTACTGTTATGTAATGTCTATCCTTACTGGTTGTACCACTACCCCCAGGTACTATACTGTTATTTATGTAATGTCACCCTTTACTGTTGTACCACTACCCCAGTACGTACTTATGTAATGTAATGTCTATCCTTACTGGATTGTACCACTGCCCCCAGTAATGAACTGTTATTAATGTCTCTCCTTACTGGATTGTACCACTACCACACTACCCCGGTATGTACTGTTCTGTAATGTCTATACCTCACTACTACGCCACTTCGTAGCACAGCAAAACACACCCCCGAGAGTATTGTACTGTGCTGTCTGGTTCAATGTATCCGTCTCCTTACTGGTATGTGTACGCAACATAACGCCCCGAGGATACTCGAAGCACAGGATGTATGTTATGTTAGTGTTTCTGCGTTGTACCACTCGCTCCCCGTAATAGACGTAGGGGTGAGTTTAGCACAAGTCATCTTCCTCCTCTTTTACTAGTCATTAGATTCGGTGCTTCCATGTGCTTCCCAGCCAATCCCTACTATCATTCACCCCCGACCAATCTGGGCCAGTCTGCAGTGTTCTTGAAAAGAATTGTTTGGTACTGTTCGTTACCCCTCCCCTTTTTATCTGTCCTTTAATTCTCTCCGGCGCCTCCCTCCCGCCCCCTCTGTCCCCCCTTGACCCACCTTTTCGTCAGAAACCGTGATGTTTTGGGTTGCGCACACCTTCTTCAGACCAACCAAAAAGTAAAATGCAAAACAGTGCAGTGATTTTACTCATTGAACAGGAACCAAGCCCTCTAGTGTGGGCTATGTACAGTGCAACAGTCATCCATAAATATCAAGAACATTGATAAAATACGATAAAAACATGTCTACCTTACTGGATTGTACCACTACCCCCGGTACTGTACTGTTATGTAATGTAATGTCTATCCTTACTGGATTGTACCACTACCACCCAGGTACTTGTACTGTTATGTAATGTCTATCCTTACTGGATTGTACCACTATACCCCCAGGTACTGTACTGTTATGTTATTTAACGTCTGTCCTTACTGATTGTACCACTATCCCCAGGTACCATACTGTTAGATTAAGAATCATCTATCCTTACTGGATTATACCGCTACCCCCGTACCCCAGGTACTGTAACGGTTATGTAATGTATGTCTGTCCTTATTGATTTTATCTACCACGCTACCCCCCAGGTATGTACTGTTATGTTATTAATGTCTATCCTTACTGGATTGTACCACTACCCCCAGGTAGGTACCAATACTGTATGTTATGTAATGTCTATCCTTACTGGATTGTACCACTACCCCCCAGGTACTGTACTGTTATGTAAGGTTTATCCTAACTGGATTGTAAAACCCTCCCAGTACTGTACTGTTATGTTAGGTAATGTCTTTCCTTACTGGATTGTACCATTACCCCCAGGTACTCTACTGTTATCTAATGTAATATCTATCCTTAACTGGATTGTACCACACCCCCCAGGTACCATACTGTTATGTAATGTAAATGTCCTATCCTTACTGGATTGTACATTACTTCTCCCAGGTACCTTACTGTTATGTAATGTAAACTTCAATGCTTACTTGGATTGTACCACTGCTCCGCAGGTACTGTACTGTTTGTAATGTCATCCTTACTGGATTGTGACCACTAAACCCTCTTTACTGTAGCTGTTATGTAGTTCTGTCTTCCTT